>JAUUDW010649761.1:0-10668 GCA_032361385.1 Panulirus guttatus | reverse complement strand
ACCACTGACATGTGATGATACTCTGTGATGCTTCCACTGATGTGTGATTATACTTTGTGACGTCACCACTGATGTGTGATAAGAGTTACTGATGTCAACACTGAATGTGTTGATAGTTTGTTATATCAGAGCTGATGTGTGATAAGAAATTGTGATGTTACCAGTGATGTGCTATAAGAGTTTGTGATGTCATCATTGATGTGTCATAAGAGTTTATGATGTCACCACTGATGTGTGATAAGAGATTGTGATGTCACAACTAATGTATGATAAGAGATTCTGATGTCACGCCTGATGTTTGATAAGAGATTGTGATGTCACCTATAATGTATGATAAAAGTTTGTGATATAAACACTGATGTTTGATTATAGTTTGTGATATCAGAACTGATTTGTGATAAGAAATTGTGATGCAACCACTGATGTGTGATAATAGTTTTTGATGTCACCAATGGTGTGTGATAAGAGTCTTTGATGTCGCCACTGATGTATGATAAGAATTTGTGATGTCACCGCTGATGTCATATGATATGATGTCACCACTGATGTGTGATAACAGTTTGTGATGTCACCATTAATACATGATAAGAGTTTATGATATCACAACTGATGTGTAATGATAGTTTGTAATGTCACCAGGATGTGTGATAAGAGTTTGTCATGTCACCACTGATATGTGATAATAGTTTGTAATATCACTACTGATGTGTGATAAGAGTTTCTGATGTCACCAGTAATGTGTAATAAGAGTTTGCGATGTTACCAGTGATGTGTGATAAGGGTTTGTGATGCTACCATTAATGTCGGTTAGTAGTTTGGGATGTCACCATTGACGTGTGATAATCATTTTTGATATCACCACTTTTGTGTGGTAAAAGTCTGTGATGTCACCACTGATGTTTAATAATATTTTTTGATATCACCACTCATGTGTGACTAGAGTTTGTGATGTAGCCACTGATGTGTGATAAATGTTTCTGGTGTCATAACTGATGATTGGTAACAGTTTGTGATGTCACCACTCATGTGTGATAAGAGTTTGCGACTTTGCCACTGCTGCGTGATAATAGTTTATCAAATGTCATCACTGATGTTTGATAATAGTTTGTGATGTCACCACTGACATGTGATAAGAGATCATAATGTCACCACTGATGTGTGATGAGTGTTAGTGAGGTCACCACTGATATGTGGTAACACCTAGTGATGTAACCACTGATGTGTGATAAGAGTTTGTGATGTCATCACTGATATATGATAAGAGTTTGTGATGTCACCACTGATGTTTGATACTTTAATTCTGATGTCACCACTGATGTGTGTTAAGAGATTTTCATGTCACCACAGATGTGTGATAAGAGTTTGTGATGTCACCACTGATGTGTGAAAAGAGTTTGTGATGTCACCACTGATGTGGAAAGGTAGTTTGAGATGTCACCATTGATGTGTGATAAGAATTTTTGATGTCGCCGATGATGTGTGATGAAAGTTTGTGATGTCACCACTGATGTGTGGTAATTGATCGTGATGGCGCCAGTAATGTATGATAAGAATTTGTGATGTCACCACTGACATGTGAGAAAAGTGTGTGATGTCACCATTCTTATGTGAAAAAATTTTGTGATGTCACCGCTGCAGTTTGATTGATAAGAGATTAAGATGTCACCACTGACGTGTGATGATAGTCTGTGACGTCCCCACTAATTTGTGATTATAGTTTATGTTATCACCACCTATGTATGATAAGAGTTTGTGATTTCATCACTGATGTGTTAAAATAGTCTGTGATATCAGAACTGATGTGTGATAAGAAATTGCCATGTCACAATTGATGTGTTATGAAAGTTTGTGATGTCATCATTGATGTGTCATAAGAGTTTTTGACGTCACACTGACGTTTGATAATAGTTTTTGATGTCACCACTGATGTGTGATAAAAGTCTGTGCTGTCACCAATGAAGTATGATAAGAATTCTTTATGTCAACACTGATGTGTCAAAATATGCTGTGATGTTAAAACTAATGTGTTATGACAGTTTGCAGTGTCACCACTGATGTGTGATAAGATTTTGTCATGTCACCACTAATATGTGATAATAGTTTGTAATATCACCACTGATGTGCGATAAGAGCTTGTAAAGTCACCAGTGACGTGTGATAAGAGTTTGCGATGTTACCTCTGATGTGTGATAAGAGACTGTGATGTCACCAGTGACGTATGATAAGGATTTGTGATGTCACCACAAATGTGGGTTAATAGTATGTGATGTCACCATCGATTTTTGATAATCATTTTTAATTTAACCACTAATGTGTGATAAGAGCTTATGATGTTGCCACTGATATATGATAAGAATTTGTGATGTTCCTCCCGATGTTTGATAATATGTAGTGATGTCACCAATGATGTGTGACTAAAGATTGTGATGTAACCAATGATTTGTGATAAGAGTTTGTGATGTCACTACTGATGCGTGGTAAGAGTTTTTGATGTCACCACTGATGTGTAAAAATAGTTTGTGATATCACCAATGATGTGTCATAGAAATATGTGGTGTCATAACTGATGTGTGATAACAATTTATGATGTCACCTCACATGTGTGATAAGAGTTTGCGACGTTACCACTGCTGTGTGATAATAGTTTTTTATGTCATCACTGATGTGTGATAATTGTTTATGATGTCACCACTGATATATGATAAGAGTTTGTGGTGTCGCCATTGATGTGTGATGAGAGTTTGAGGTCACCACTGATATGGATAACAGTTTTTGATGTAACTGCTGATGTGTAATAAGAGTTTGTGATATCATCACTGATGTGTGATAAGAGTTTGTGATTTAAGAACTAATGTGTGTGTGATAGTTTGTGATGACCCAAAAACGTGATATGATTGTTTGTGATGTCAACAATGATATGTGATACGAGTTTGTGATGTCATCACTGATGTGTGATAAGAAATTTTTTGTCACCACTGATGTGTGAAAAAAGCTTGTGATGTCACCACTGATGTGTGATAAGTGTTTGTGATATCACCACTGATGTGAGAAAATAGTTTTTGATGTCACCAGTGGTGTGTGATAAGAATTTGTGGTGTCATAGCTGATGTGTGATAACAGTTTGTGATATCACCACTGATGTGTGATAAGAGTTGTGATGTCACCGATGATGTGTGAAGATAGTTTGATATGTCACCACTGATGTGTGACAAGAGTTTGTGATGTCACCACCGATGTGTGATAAGAGATTGTGATATCACCACTAATGATGTATGATTAGAGTTTGTGATGTCACGGCTGATGTGTGATTTGAGTTTGTCATGTTACCAATGATATGTGATAAGAGTTTGTGATATCACCACTGACATGTGAAAAGAGCTTGTGATGTCACCACTGATGTGTTATTATTGTTTGTGATGTCACCACTGATGTTTGGAAAAAGTTTGTGATGTCACCACTGATGTTTGATAGGAATTTATGATGTCACCACTGATGTGTGATAATAGTTTGTGATGTAACCACTTATGAGTGATCATAGTTTGTGATGATACCAATGATGTGTGATAGGAGTTTGTGATGTCTACACTGATGTGTGAATATATATTTTGTGAAGTCACCAGTCATGTGTAATTATAGGTTGTGATGTTACCACTGATGTGTGATAAGAGTTTGTGATGTCAACAGTGATGTGTGATTATAGTTTGTGATGTCACGACTGATGTGTGATAAGAAATTGTGATGTCACCATAGATGTGTTATAAGAGTTTGTGATTTCACCACTGATATGTGGTGAGAGTTTGTGATGTCACCACTGATGTTTGATAATACTTTATGATATCACAACTATTATGTGAAAAGTGTTATTGATTTCACCACCGATGTGTGATTATTATTTGTGGTGTCATCATTGATGCGTCAAAAATGTTCGTGATGTCACCACTGATGTTTGATAAGAGTTTATGATGTCACTGCTGCTGTATGATAATAGTTTCTGATGTCAACAATGATGTGTGATTATAGTTTGTGATATCAGCACTGATGTGTGATAGTAGTTTGTGATGCTAACAATGATATGTGATTATATTTTGTGATGTCAACAATGATGTGTGATAAGAGATTGTTATGTCAACACTGATGTATAATAAGAGTTTGTGATGTCACCACTGATGTGTGATAATAGTTTGTGAAGTTACCATTGATGTTTGATAAGAGTGTGTGGTGTCACTACTCATGTATGATAAGAGTTTGTGATGTCACTATCGATGTTTAATTAAAGTTTGCGAGGTCGCCACTGAAGTACGGTAAGAGTTTGCGATGTCACCACTGATGTATGATGATAGTTTGTGCTGTCACCAATGATGTGTTATTAGAGTTTGTGATTTTACCACTGTTGTGTGATAAGAGTCTGGGATGTTAGCACTAATATGTGTTAGTAGTTCTTGATGTCGCCACTTATGTGTGATAATCATTTTCGATATCACCACTGATGTCTGATAAGAGTCTGCGATGTCACCAATGATGTATGATAAAAATTTGTGATGTCACCACTGATGTGTCATAAGAGACGGTGATTTCACTACTGATGTGTGTATGATAGTGAGTGATATCACCAATGATGTGATATAATTGTTTGTGATATCACCAATGATATGTGATGCGAGTTTGTGATGTCATCACTGATATGTGATTAGAGATTTTGATATTACCATTGATTTGTGATAATAACTTGTAATATCACCACTGATGTATGATAAGTGTTTGTGATATCATCACTGATGTGTGAAAGTTGTTTTAGATGTCACCAGTGATGTGTGATGAGAATATGTGGTGTCGTAGTTAATGTGTGATAAAAGTTTGTGATATCACCACTGATGTGTGATAAGAGTTGTGATGTCACCGATGATGTGTGAAGATAGTTTGATATGTCACCACTGATGTGTGATATGAGATTGTGATGTCACCACTGATGTGTGATATGAGATTTTTATGTCACCACTAATGTATAATTGGAATTTGTGATGTCACGACTGATGTGTGATACTAGCTTGTCATGTTACCATTGATATGTGAAAAGAGTTTGTGATATCAACACTGACATGTGGAAAGAGTGTGTGATGTCACATCTGACGTTTTATCATTATTTGTGATGTCACCACTGATGTTTGAAAAAGTTTGTGATGTCACCACTGATGTTTGAAAAGAGTTTATGATATCACCACTGATATCTGATAAGAGTTTATGATGTCACCACTGATGAGTATTTACAGTTTGTAAAGTCACCACTGATGTGTGATAAGAGTTTGTGATGTGAACACTGATGTGTGATTATAGTTTGTGATGTCACCATTGATGTGTGATTATAGTTTGTGATGGCACCAGTGTTGTGTTGTAAGAGTTTGTGATGTCACCACTGATATATGGTGAGAGGCTGTGATGTCACCAATGATGTTTGATAAGAGTTTGTGATATCACCACAATTATGTGAGGAGTATTTTTTATTTCACCACTGATGTGTGATTATTATCTGTGTTGTCATCACTGGTGTGTCAAAAAAGCTTGTGATGTCACCACTGATGTATGATATGAGTTTGTGATGTCACCAGTGATGTATGGTAAGACTTTCTGATTTCACCACTTATGGTTGAAAATAGTGTGTGATATCACCAGTGAAGTGTGATAAAAATATGTGGTGTCATAACTGATGTGTGATAACAATTTATGATGTCACCTCACATATGTGATAAGAGTTTGCGACGTTACCACTGCTGTATGATATTAGTTTATTATGTCACCACTGATGTGTGATAATTGTTTGTGATGTCACCACTGATATGTGATAAGAGTTTGTGGTGTTGCCACTGATGTGTGATGAGAGTTTGAAGTCACCGCTGATGTGGATAACAGTTTTTGATGTAATACTGATGTGATAAGAGTTTGTGATGTCATCACTGATGTGTGATAAGAGTTTGTGATTTCATAACTAATGTATGTGTAGTAGGCTGTGATGTCCCAATGATGTGATATGGTTGTTCGTGATGTCAAAAATAATATGTGATACGAGTTCGTGATGTCACCACTGATGTGTGAGAAGAGCTTGTGATGTCACCACTGATGTGTGATAATATTTTGTGATATCATCACTGATGTGTGAAAATAGTTTTTGATGTCACCAGTGATGTGTGATAAGAATATGTGGTGTCATAACTGATGTGTGATAAGAGTTTGTGATATCACCACTGATGTGTGATAAGAGCTGTGATGCCACCGATGATGTGTGAAAATAGTTTTATATGTCACCACTGATGCGTGATAAGAGTTTGTGATGTCACCACCGATGTGTGATAAGAGATTGTATGTTACGGATGATATGTGATAAGAGTTTGTGATATCTCCATTGACATGTGAAAAGAGTTTGTGATGTCACCACTGATGTTTGAAAAAAGTTTGTGATGTCACCACTGATGTTTGATAGGAGTTTCTGATGTCACCACTGATGTGTGATAATAGTTTTTGATGTCACCACTGATGAGTGATTATAGTTTGTAATGTTACCACTGATGTGTGATAAGAGTTTGTGATGTCAACGCTGATGTGTGATTATAGTTTGTGAAGTCACCAGTGATGTGTGATTATAATTTGTGATATTACCACTGATGTTTGATAAGAGTTTGTGATGTCAGCACCGATGTGTGAAAATAGTTGATGATGTCACCATTGACGTGTTATTATTGTTTGTGATGTCACCACTGATGTTTGAAAAATGTTTGTGATGTCATCAATGATGTTTGATAAGAGCTTATGATATCACCACTGATGTGTCATAATAGTTTGTGATGTCAACACTGATGTGTGATGATAGTTTGTAATGTCACCACTGATGTATGAAAAGAGACTGTAATGTCAAAACTGATGTTTGATTATAGTATTAGATGTCACCATTGATGTAATATAATTGTTTGTGATGTCGTCAGTGATATTTCATAGAGAGTGTGATGTCATCACCGATGTATGATAAGAGATTTTGATGTTACCAATGATGTGTAATAATAGTTAGTGATGTCACCACTGATGTATGATAAGCGTTTGTGATATCATCACTGATGTGTGAAAATAGTTTTTGATGTCACCAGTGATATGTGATAAGAATTTGTGGTGTCATAGCTGATGTGATATAAGAGTTTGTGATATCACCACTAATGTGTGATAAGAGTTTGATATCACTGATGATGTGTGAAAATATCTTTATATGTTATCACCGATGTGTGATAAGAGTTTGTAACGTCACCACTGATGTGTGATATGAGATTATGTCACCACTAATACATGATTGGAGTTTGTGATGTCACGACTGATGTGTGATATGAGTTTGTCATGTTACCGATGATATGTGAAAAGAGTTTGTGATATCACCACTGACATGTGAAAAGAGTCTATGATGTCACCACTGATGTGTTATTATTGTTTGTGATGTCACCACTGATGTTTGAAAAAGGTTTGTGATGTCACACTGATGTTTGATAAAAGTTTCTGATATCACCACTGATGTGTGAAAATAGTTAATGATGTCACCACTGATATGTGATTATAGTTTGTGATGTCACCATTGATGTGCGATTATAGTTTGTGACGTAATCATTGATGTGTTATAAGAGCTTGTGATGTCACCACTGATATGTGGTGAGAGGTTGTGATGTCACCACTGATGTTTGATAGGAGTTTGTGATATTACCACTATCATGAGAAGAGTGTTTTTGATTTCACCACTGATGTGTAATTATTATTTGTGTTGTCATCACTGGTGTGTCAAAAAAGATTGTGATGTCACCAATGATATGTGAGATAAGTTTGTGATGTCACCAGTGATGTGTGGTAAGAATTTTTGGTGTCACCACTGATGAGTGAAATTAGTTTGTGATATCACCACTAATGTGTGATAAAATTATGCGGTGTCATAACCGATATGTTATAGCAGTTTATGATGTCACCTCACATGTGTGATAAGAGTTTGCGACGTTACCACTGCTGTGTGATGATAGTTTTTTTATGTCGCCACTGGTGTGTGATAATTGTTTGTGATGTCACCACTGATCTGTAATAAGAGCTTGTGGTGTCGCCACTGATGTGTGATGAGAGTTTGAGGTCACCACTGATGTGGACAACAGTTTTTGATGTGACTACTGATGTGTGATAAGAGTTTGTGATGTCATCACTGATATCTGATAAGAGTTTGTGATGTCATCACTGATATCTGAAAAGAGTTTGTGATTTCAGACCTAATGTGTGTATACTAGTTTTTGATGTCCCAATGATGTGATATAATTGTCTGTGATGTCAACAATGATATGTGATACGAGTTTGTGATGTCATCACTGATGTGCGATAAGTAATTTTGATGTCACCACTGATGTGTGAAAAGAGCTTGTGATGTCACCACTGATGTATGATAAGTGTTTGTGATATCATCACTGATGTGTGAAAATAGTTTTTGATGTCACCAGTGATGTTTAATAAGAATTTGTGGTGTCATAGCTGATGTGTGATAAGAGTTTGTGACATCACCACTGATGTGTGATAAGAGTTGTGATGTCACCGATGATGTGTGAAAATAGTTTCATATGTCAACATTGATGTGTGATAAGAGTTTGTGATGTCACCACCCATGTGTGATAGGAGATTGTGATATCACCACTAATGTATGATTAGAGCTTGTGATGTCACGACTGATGTGTGATATGAGTTTGTCATGTTACCGATGATATGTGATAAGAGTTTGTGATATCTCCACTGACATGTTAAAAGAGTTTGTGATGTCACCACTGATGTGTTATTATTGTTTGTGATGTCACCAATGATGTTTGAAAAAAGTTTGTGATGTCACCATTGATGTTTGATAGGAATCTATTATGTCACCACTGATGTGTGATAATAGTTTGTGATATCACCACTGATGTGTGATAATAGTTTGTGATGTCACCACTGATGAGTGATTACAGTGTGAGATGTTACCCCTGATGTGTGATAAGAGTTTGCGATGTCAACACTGATGTGTGATTATAGTGTTTGAAGTCACCAGTGATGTGTGATTATAGTTTGTGATATTACCACTGATGTGTGGTAAGAGTTTGTGAGGTCAACGCTGATGTGTGATTATAGTTTGTGATATCACCACTGATGTGTGATAAGAAATTGTGATGTCACCATTGATGTGTTATAAGAGTTTATTATGTCACAACTGATATGTGGTGAGAGTTTTGATGTCACTACTAATGTTTCATAAGAGATTATGATGTCACCACTGCTGTATGATAATAGTTTGTGATCTCACAATGATGTGTGATTATAGATTGTGATGTCAGCACTGATGTGTGATAAAAGTTTGTGATGTTAACACTTGTATGTGATTATAGCTTCCGATGTCACCAATGATGTGTGATAAGAGATTGTGATGTCAACACTGATGTGTCATAAGGGATTGTGATGTCACCACTGATGTGTCTTAAGAGCTTGTGATGTCACAACTGATGTGTGATATAAGTCTGTGATGTCATCACTGATGTGTGACAATACATTGTGATGTCACCAATGAAGTGTTATAACAGTTTGTGATGTCACCACTGAAGTTTGATTATAGTTCTTGATGTCATAACTGATGTATGATTATAGTTTGTGAGATCACAACTGATATGTGATAAGAATTTGTGATATGTGACAGGAGTTACTGATGTCACCAATGATGTGTGATAAGAGTTTCTAATGTCACGACTGATGTGTGATAATAGTTTGTGATGTCACGACTGATGTGTGATAAGAATTTTTTATGTCACAACTGATGTGTGATAAGAGTTTTTGATGTCACCACTGATGCATGATAAAAGTTTGTGATGTCTCCATTGATGTGTGAAAACAGTTTGTGATGTCACCAGTGATATGTGATTAGAATTTTTGGTGTCATATCTGATGTGTGATAAGAGTCTGTGTTGTCACCAATGATGTGTAATATGAGTTTGTGATGTAACCAATGATGTGTGATTATAGTTTGTTATGTCACCAATGATGTGCAATAAGTGTGTGAGAGGTCACCACTGATATGTGATAAGATATTGTGATATTACCACTAATGTATGATAAGAGTTTTTGATGTCTCGGCTGATGTTTGATAAGACGTTGTCTTGTCACCGATGATGTGTGATAAGAGTTTGTGATATCACCACTGATATGTGAAAAGAGTTTGTGATGTCACCACTGATGTGTGATTATTATTTGTGATGTCACCACTAATGTGTGAAAAAAGTTTGTGATGTCACTGATGAAGACTGATTGAAGTTTGTGGTGTCACCACTGACATGTGATAATAGTGATGTCACCACTGATTTGTGTTTTTAATTTGTGATGTCACCAATGATGTGTGATATGAGTTTGTGATGTAACTAATGATGTGTGGTTATAGTCTGTTATATCACCACTGATGTACAATAAGAGTGTGAGAGATCACCACTGATATGTGATAAGAGACTGTGATATCACCACTAATGTATGATAAGAGTTTATGATGTTCCGACTGATGTTTGATAACACGTTGTCATGTCACCGATGATGTGTGAAAAGAGTTTGTGATGTCACCACTGATGTGTGATTATAGTTTGGGATGTGAGTACTGATATGTGAAAA
>JAUUDW010649740.1:0-10669 GCA_032361385.1 Panulirus guttatus | reverse complement strand
CCTCCTGTCCTATCAACAGCGGTGTTCCTCAAGGCTCTGTCCTGTCGCCTACTCTATTCAGTCACTAAGTGATCTCTCTTCCTTCTCTAACCCCATACACTCTTACTTCACCTTCCGTTCCCTCCCTTCCTCACTACGGTGCGCGTTCTCTTTCTCGTACCGAATATATTTTCTCTCTTACATCACATCTCTGCAGTATCTTAATGCGAAGGGTAGTGGTAATAATGGTTGTCAAGGCCATCTCGGTTGAGAGGAGAAAATAAAAGAAAAAGAAAGTGGGAATTATTCATGGCTCCGAAGGTTTTGGTAGACCTGACTCTTAGCGGATGAAAGGTTATGTGATGAAGGAGAGAGTAATGAAAGACGAGATTTCCACAGCTTAGCTCAGCTTAGGAGATGGAATATTAGCCAATCCCGAGTGGCTGGACTGTGGGGTCAGCTCAGAAGATAGAATACCAGCCAATCCCCGAGTAGCTAGACTGTGGGATATATATCTTTTAAAATGCTTCATTTTCTCCTTATGTTCATTTTTCAAAACACCACATTTCAACCCTGCATTTACGGGAATGTTGAGCATTACTGTATCTGGGAAACCCCGCATAATCGACATCACAAAGGCTGCTTCCCATAAACTAGAAGTCTTGTATGTGTCTTAATTATCGTTATGAGTAATTATCTCATAACTATAGGGGTTTAAGTCGTCCCAATTGTGGAGTACTGCTCGCATGTTTGGGGTGGCTGTTCCAGACTAGAAATGTAGCCTTCTGTCTCAATAATTCTCAAGATATCTTCCCTATCAAGCCATTCCTTTCTATACAGCGTAATTTTGCTCTCCTCTCCCTGTTTTGCGGTTATCATTTCGGCCATTGCTTTCATAAGCTGTCTGTTTACGTCTCTGGCACTCAAAGTTTGGACCCGTGGCACGTACCTGGCCATTTGCACACACACCCATGACAACCTTTATAGCACAATGAAAATCCATCCTATAAAACCAACACACTGGTTCGTTACATATCAAAACAGAACTTTGGAATCAGACCACCCCCTGATCATCCTTATGGTAAAAATCATAAATTTGAGACAGAAGACCACCTTTATCGTCTTCATGTATGTTTATACCATCTGTTATATATAAAATATAACACCATACCCCCTAAAGAATATATAAAACAATTTTGCAGTCACAAGGCACATCTGGTAAGCAAATCGTGTCGATGCATCCAATGAGAGCATTCTTTTGTCAATGGACGAGACGCTATCATCACTCCGGGACCCATGGCGTCACGACCTTCTATTGTTTTTAGACACAAAAACTGGAGCCGTGTCATCACTCATGTGACCAGGCGCCCGGGTATATAAGCAGCAACAGTCGCTCTACCAAGCAGAGCTTCCCTGACCCCGAAGAAGGTGAGTTGCATTCTCCAGAGCCGTCCAAAGTTAGAAGCTGCATATTGTGTTTAAGCTGGGAAAGTGGATTAAGGATTAGCTATCAGTCTGGAGCCAGCATGGCAAATAATATCTGTATTTATGTTGAAAAGGGATCATTTCTATAGCCGGGTTTAGTCGAAGTGATCTGTCATATTTTCCATTTTCCATTTTTGCCACAATTTTGATATTTTTAATATTTTCATCTCGGTCATCAACCCTGAAATATGAGATCATAATACTGGTTTAAAACATGTAGTCTGATAACACAGGGATCCATTTTATGGGGATTTCAGCATCTACGAGGCTGCGCCCCTTTCGGGAACAGAGTAAGGTGGGCTCCTTTAGAGCGGGAAGGACCTTGGCCTTATAAGTGTACCCTCTCCTGATTCAAATTTGAGTTATATTTGAGGATTCACCCCATTACGTAGAGTAACACTGGGCAATAATCCAATATAACAGTTGTGAAATACAAGGATATTCTAAAATAAAATCGAAAATTGTTTCCAAAGTACGTATTTATACATTAAAAAATTACCTATGCCAAAATAATATAGCAATTTAAAGAATTTTGGCCTTAAAATAATGCCTGGTTTGACTTCAAAATAGGGTAGAAAATAGTGATATTTGGCATTTCTTTTTGCCCCTATTTTATTTTTGAATGTTTCGCTTGTGACCTAATGTCCCCAAAATGTGCCCATTCAGTTTTTGTGACATTGTCATAGCCAGAGCCAATGAAATATTTTTCAAATTTTTCATGGCAGACGATTATTTTATAAGTGTTCGAACGCTTCAAAATTTCGCAAAAATGGGGTATATTTTTTTGCCAATTATTGCCAAAATAGGGAAAATTTTATCGCCAAATATTGCCAAAATAGGGAAATTTTCTCGTCAAATATTGCCACAATAGGGGAAAATTTCTCGCCAAATATTGCCAAAACAGGCAAATTTTCTCGCCAAATATTGCCAAAATAGGGGAAATTTTCTAGCCAATTATTGCCAAAGTAGGGGAAATTTTCTCGCCAAATATTACCAAAATAGAAATTTCTCGCCAATTTCGCCAAAGGATTAAGTTTCGCTGCCGCTGATAGTTGGGTCCAAATTTAAAGATTACCTTTGCCATATTTGAAGTATTACCCATGTTCAGTATAACTCAAAACTTGAAGGATATGGATACAAAAATTTACATAGTTCATCATAAATGTTTACAGATGAATTCTTAACAAGGTTAACGCTGGCAAAAAAGTTGCTAGAACGAGAGGAATATGAATATAGCCTATTAGAGAACGCGAGGAATATAAATTTAGCCTATTAGAGAACAAGAGGAATATAAATTTAGCCCATTAGAGAACAAGAGGAATATAAATCTAGCCTATTAGAGAACGAGAGAAATATAAATTTAACCTATTAGAGAACGAGAGAAATATAAATTTCAGAGTGGAGCCTGGCTCTTTAGCCCATTAGAGAACGAGAGGAATATGAATATAGCTTATTAGAGAACGCGAGGAATATAAATTTAGCCCATTAGAGAACGAGAGGAATATAAGGCCTAGTCTCTTCTATGTTTTCTAAGCCAGTTTTGTGCGCTAGGAGTAAGCTTCGAGCTCCTCTGAGTTAGAGAAGGACGCAAGTAACGCGTCAAATTTCCAGCTCATAAAGTGACTAGGGGCGCTATTATGATGGTGCCACAGGAGTTAGGGCTTTGCAATGATCGTGTGAGATGACGACGCGTTGTGTGTGTCTGTGTTGCAGGTGACTCAAGATGAGGACTTCCGTGATGTTGTACCTGGCCGCCATGGTGGCGCTGGTTGTCGCTATACCTCCACCAGAAGGTGAGGAGACGACGCCTGACTCCTTTTCCCTTAACTCCTCTCTTGATAATTTCAATTATTTATCTTAATTTTTAGTTTTTGTTAAAAATTATGAGCTTAAATTGTGTATATAAACCATGAATTAAGTGGATAATCGACACAGTAACGACAATATATATGTAGACATAGGCATACTGAAATCTTGGCTTACTCATGCAGCAGGCGCGGCAGGAGCAGCAGGGGCGGCGCCCTTCATCCCATCCATGGCCATGATCAAGTCCTTCATCCCGACGGCGGAGGAGATAGCTGCCCTGCAGGCCCTTCATCCTACCACCCCAGCCCCTGGCGCCGCCCCAACCACCCCTGCAGCAGGACCCACCGCTCCGCCCAGTAAGTAAACACGCCCTTCGAAGCCCTGGCCATATTATCCTGACGTTGGGCGCGCCCCTAGGTAAACTTTTATCTCCCTGGCGATAGTGTCGTGTCCCTGAGCCACACTGTGCCCTACCAACTTGTAAAATGCTGTTTCCATTCCCACCAGCCATGCCTCCTGCCGTGGCCAGCCTCGTGAAGAAGTACCAAGCCGCGGCTGCTGCGTTCGCCCCCATGGCCCCAGCCCCGGTCTAAGGAGGTCCTCTGTCCTGCGTCACCTTGACCTGCCGTCCCCTCAGCTCTCGTCCGAGGTCATCTTCTTCCCCGGCCGCTTCAACTCTGCTTGACCTCCCAGTTCACGTGACCCGCCTCACTGACCCACAACCTGCGTGACCTCAAAATAAATGCATTTTTGAAAACTTCAAAATTTTTTTTGACCCGAGTTTTTTCGAGAACATGACTTTGGCTTGTACAGAAGTATTAACCCACAGAGGTCAGACCTAGCTTCACTTGACCTCTAAATGCCTTCAATGTTGAATTTGATTTGTACAATGTTTTGGGCTGTTGATTGTTAAGTAAAAGAATGTATGAGGATTTGGGTTTTTCATTGACCACTTGGTTCATATAAGGTGATTGGCTTATCAAGGCAGACTGTCCTCTTTATAAATGACTTTATAATGAACTAAGATTATTTCTGATATACCTTAAAAAAAATATACTGTTCTCTCTTCCCATTCTCTCTCACATTTTCTTTATTAAACTGAGAATTAATAAATAAATGTTCACATTTATTTACATTTGACCAGCCTCACCTGTAGAATAGATTATCCCACTTTGGACAAGCCTCATAATTTTATATAGACTCGCCCCTTTGCCTATAGACACCCCTTTTTCTATAGACCCACCACTTTGAAACCATAGGAGCAGAAAGGTTATTCGCCAGAAGTAATGTTCGTCAGAAATGTTTGTTCGCTAGACATGTTTGTCCCCAAGTGTTCGCTGGCAGACGGCACGGACGAGGATCATGGCCCTTCTCTCAGGACCAATGAGGTAACGTGTGATTATTATGGCCATAGAATTATAATGCTTTTGAGAAATTTCCTCACAATTTGTCCCAGAGTCTGTGGCATAGAAAGGCTGCTCGTTTTGTGTAAAATGACTTCGTTGTAATGAGATATGTAGGTTGATGTGAGATGATACACGGTTTATTTTCGTGATTAATTTACTCTGCGAGTGAGTAATATATGTTAATGATCAATTGATCGAGTGCCAGGCAAGATTAGCGGCCCGTCATGTCAGGTAAAGCTTTGGGAAATATGTATTTCTAGTGTTTCTGGAGATGTTATGGTAGAATACCTGGGCTGGTTTGGTTGACAAGACAGACCCCCAGAGCACGACGGTACGACCCCTGAGCACGACTGGATGACCCCCGACCACGACTGGATGACCCCCGAGTACGGCGGTACGACCCTTGACACGACGGTATTACCGTCAACTTGCTGTCAGTGGACTGAACCATGGAAAGGTCTGTGGGGCCTGTTTGCCGATAGGGAGCTATGGTTTGGGTGCATTATATATATATATATATATATATATATATCACATAATGCAAGGATTCTAACCCCATACCATTTGTGTGGTAGCTATGTATGGTGACCACTCGTCTGTGCTGCCCATGGTTCGTATACCAGCTACGACAGATGATATGGGGTTCCAATCAGAAAGCTCCGTCAAAGTTTGTTTTGCTTTGATATATTCTCGACAGAGTAGAATGATTTGCCACTGTAACATATTTTTGCACTGTACGTAACTACCAGTACGTCTTGTTTTAGTGAAGATCAAGAAGACAGTGTTCTGTAGTTATGATTTCATAACTGAAAAAAATACAGTGATTATCTACAAGGTGAGTATTTTAAAAGTGTTTTTGCCTAGATTTGAATTGGATCAGTGCGAGACATTAATATGGTCTGTGGTGTTACCAAACTCTACCTGCACCACAAGTGGACCAATGAGCAAAGTTGTATTGTTGATATTACAGTTACAGGAGTAGTCTTAAGGAACTTCTCATTCCAAAGGAATCCTTCATTTTCATGCTACTGGTTGTAGTGCAGCCTGAAGCTATAGGGGCCCCATAATAGTGGTCCTGCAGCTATATGATTAACAACTAATCCTTTTTCTGACAATTTTTATTTTAAACAGAACTCCATGATAGGTAAACATGCATAGAATGGCTGAAGCCCACTTCGTAAAGAGATTAGTGATGATGTGCCACAGCAGAGTGTCTAAGGCAGGTCCAGCCCTTCATTCATCTGCCCGCCAACTTGCCCTGCAGGGACAGACAGTACCCTTCTGTCGTTCATATCATCCCGCAACATCTCACCACAGGTCAGGTTGCCAACAGATTTTAGTATTGACCAGTAGCCCTTAATCTTATATATGGAGATTGTAAGTTTGAGCATTTATAGTGTGCTATGATGGAACATAACTTTCAGAGGAGATTTTCAAAAAGTAGTTGTTTCCTAAAGGAAAAATGTTTTGAATTAGATTTTGATATTTACAGGCTTATATTTTCAATTAAGATCACTTTCTGTGCTTCATATGTTCCTAAAATTGAAAATGTTGGATTTTAACATTCCCTTACACTGTAGATGTCCATATTTTTCAGTCTTGAGTGTTTTTAGACGTATACCTATAACAAAATCCAGTCTCGTACTTTAGTATGGGAGGATAGGTAGGCAGATGGATGGGTAGATATATAGATATTTTGTGGGTGAGGATGATGTAGGTACGCATTTACTTTCCATTTATTAATGGGGAGAAAATGTACTATGGCATTATTTAATCTTACATTTCCTTTATTCTGCCAATTAAGTTTTTGATTGATTACAGCATTCACCTCCTCCTTGTAAGGTCTATTTCATTACCCAGAATTAGAAAGCAATCACACCATTGTCTGTTTATGCCTTTGCTCATTTTCTGTACTGTATGTTTGTTGAAATTGTTGAAATAAATGTACCTTCGTGATTATTAAGAGTACTTTTTCATGTTGAAAAATTGATACATAGAGACATGAAACAGAAACTGTTGTGAAAATCATTGACATAATACATATTCAGATAATGTGATCCAGGTATGGTATGCTCATAGGGTGAAAGACAAAGAGGATGATGTTCATGTTTATAACTGTAGAAGTAAGTTCATATGATCAACTTCAAAATTTCTGTTAATTACATAGATGGTAAACTTTTTTGTGTGTCACAATTACAGATTACCACTTGAAGCGGGAAAAGTATGTTTTTCCAGGATAAGAAGTTCCCAGAGCCTGCAGTGGCTTGGGGAGCAGATGGAAAGGCAGCTGCAGGTGAAATGGTTTTGCTCAAAGTCTCAGCAGCACATACGAGATAAACTAAGTGGGATGACCTTGAAATGTGTCAGAGACAGTCATAGGCCAGTGTCATATACTCCAATGGGTTTAACTTCAACACATGGGCATGATAGAAATTATTCCGTAACTGAGAGCAGTACAAATGAGGAAAAAGTTGTAAATGTAGCTTGTGAGATAGGTGACAGTCACATGGTGAAAGAGGCTGATTTAACAAGTGAATTGGATCCAAGAAAGATCAAAACAGAACTGACAACTATATCAGAAGAAGTGGATTTCGAGGAATTAGTGAAATTGGAGGTGGAGTTATGTCGTCAGGAAGGTCATCGTGTCCCAGAAGTCATTACACCCTTCCAGTGGCAGGAATTACTCACAAAGACATCTGTACGTGCACGTAAGAAATACCTGTCTTTTCTGTTTTTAAATGAAAAGAAGAAGGAAAATGAGAAAAAGAAAAAGGAATTGAAAATACTAATTAGAGGAGACAGTGGAGGACGATAAAGATCAACATATCCAGTACGGACTTTGGAAAAACTGTATATTCCCAAAGATTCTTGACTCTACAATGAATCACTTCTACCATACACGAGTTATAAGTGCTATGATGCATGGACAACCCATTCTGATGGATCTAAGCTTTGATGAACACATGACCCCAAAGGAACGACAGAATTGTGCTTACCAACTCCAGGTGTGTACCTCTATAAGTATACCAGCTCCAGATAAGTATTTTTTTATGTCTGAAGATCTTTCTTATTTGCATAGTTGTTTGAATGTTGTTACTGAATGCTTATCAAATACAATTTAAGAAATTCTTTTATAGCTACTCAGTTATTGAATTCTGAAGTAACAAAGATTCCAAAATTTCCACAGTCCTAATCCTGAACATAATATTATAAACCTTTTGTGTTTTGATGTATAGTGAGATATGCTTTCTATGATCAGCATTTTTACAAAGATTGCATAATACTAAACTTATTTTTCCGTGTTCACTGAGATGGCATGAGCAACTGAATACCCAAGTCAAGGAATTAATAAGCCCTTTCACCCTTCCCTTCTTGTCATGACTGCACTTTCAGTCTCTTAATAGTAATTTCTTATTGTACCCAAAGAAACAGAGCCATGATACTGTGGTAACACAACTACAGTTCATTTGATGGAGCTTGAACTGCAAGCATTGAGGTTAGACAGTGTATCGCTGGTTGCAATGTGTACCAGGTTATCTTCTCTTTCCTTGCAAAGTTTTTACAGTACCCAGTCCTTCCGTAGAGGGTTATCACCAGGTGGAACTGGAAAGCATATTGTCTCTGTATGTGCTATCTTTACGTGCCTCTGTATGTGCTATTTTTACTTGCTCCCACTTACACACACAGGATCAAGCCTCTAATCACGCTGATGGTCATAGCATATGGCCCATATGGCCATTACTTTGAAGTGAACAGAATCTTTTATTAAATGTATTATAATATATTTTTTGATAAGCACTTTAGTGTTTTTGCCATGAGCTTTTTCCACTCGAGGACCATCTCAGTTGCAAGATTGGTCAATATACCCTTCTCTACTCTTTGTCCCTTTTAATTCCATACAAATAAGGGTTTCAGTAATCCATTTAACTTGGTAATTTACATTCCTACTCTATAACTTACTACTTGTGTTAAAAGGCCTTATTCTTTAACAGTTCTTCACATGAAAGTTCTTCTTAGGAAGCTGGCAACCTCTGTAGGTGGTGCAGATAAACTGAGTAATAGAATTAATTGGCAGTCATTTTGAGAATTGATGTCTGTTCCATCACACTAATATGATTAATAGATTTACAGCAGATTCACTGCTTGGAAGAGACTCCTTGGCTAACCTCTTCTTAATGCAGTGTGCAGCCATCCTGATGTAGGTAGATGTGTAGTAAGACCCTATATTATGTTTCATCCATCCTTTGTATAATCATTGAAACAGATCGGTGTGACTATTATTTGTAACCATAAGTTCGTTACTGTCTTAACAGTTGCTGATTGGTTTAAACAGGATCCATGCTGATCCATACAACTTGCAGCTTTGTAATGCAGGGAGGCCTTCCGACACTGTGAGACGACTGGAACGATACATTCCAACGCTTTTTGAGGTAATCATCTCACCTGAATTATGGTATGGCTTTTTTCAAGATCAGTATAGTATAATCATTACTACATTGGCAATTTGTATATCATTTGCAGCATTTACGTTAGTGTACTTAGTGCCTTACTGATAGAAGCCATGTCAAGTGTGGTTATCCTCACACAATCTGAGAGACTTTTTAGCCTAAGAAGAGAAGACAGTAGTCTCTGTCCGACTGAGTAAAAGTTTTCCAAAAGAATATTTGGCTAGCTAAGACATTTGATTTTAAGAGTGAGTCATGCTTTTAATTCTAAACTGGTTAGATTTTGGACATATGACCTCTAATGCTCCTTAGTTTGTCTTATATGAAAAAGTCCTTTATGTTGCTTGTCAAGTAAAAAGAAGCTGAGCTGGAATACTCCCTTTCATAGGTGGGCTTTAGGAACTTGGATGAATTTATGTTGATACTGTATGTCAACTAACACCAGCCTTCCTTTGCTTCTGTTATCAGGGCCACTGCGCTTGCATCTATTTTCTTTTCATCGAGTCAAAACTTAGATTGAGGTTATTAGCTGAAGTGTCCCAAGTTCACTCTTACTAGCTTCAGAAAGAAAGCAGTGGGACTCGAAAGATATTTTCTTGAGTACTTGTGTTGCTGTGACTAAAGGATATAACTTTTTCAATTTTAGCATTGTGCTAGAGATCAAAAAATCCTGTTTGGAAACATGTGTACCATACTCCTGGTGAAAAAAAAAAAAACATAAAGCACCTAGCCATGATCTGCCACCCCTGGACTCCCTACCTTTACCTGATCTAAGGGTGCATAATCCACTTAAATATGTCTATTTTTTCTTTTAATTGTATATATATATTTTTCTGATGTATTAAGACTGAATGTTTTCCTTTAATCCTTTAAATTTTAAGTCTACTAGAATCAGGCAGTTTTTCAACTGCATTCTTTTTAGCAATAGAGCCAGTGTAAATAAAGTAAGCAGAGAGAATGTATGCCACTGATTTAAATGCAGCGAAATATATTTGATATTCACAAAGAACTATCACAATGTTGCAAGTTAAGCATGTAAGTCCATCCTAAACATTTTTTATGAAAGTGATTGCTGTCTTTAAAACTTAGTTCATACTTGGTTTTGTTTTAAGAATGTGAATATTAAAAAAATATGATTTTGATATTCATTGTAATATGAAGTTTTATTTTGCAGCCAGAGTTCCCATTGATAGTGAGACCAGAAAACTATCTCAGCCTGTTTCCCCGAGACCAATTAGTGTACCTCACCCCTCACTGTCGAGAAGAAATGACACAGTATGATCATGATGCTGTTTACATCATTGGGGGAATAGTGGATAAGTCATCGGGCAGTCCACTGACACTTGCCAAAGCAAAGAAAGAAGGCATACGCATGCAGAAGTTGCCCCTTGACAAGTGAGAATATAGTTATTTTTCTTCACTAATTAGATGAGATGGATCTACTCAATTAACCTCATAGGAGGAGATGATGTAAATTTTTTTTCTCTCTCTCTCTCTCTCTCTCTCTCTCTCTCTCTCTCTCTCTCTCTCTCTCTCTCTCTCTCTCTC
>JAUUDW010649729.1:0-10669 GCA_032361385.1 Panulirus guttatus | reverse complement strand
TGTGTGTGTGTGTGTGTGTGTGTGTGTGTGTGTGTGTGTGTGTGTGTGTGTGTGTGTGTGTGTGTGTGTGTGTGCGCCTGTGTGTTTTCAGGGGGACGCGGGGTTCGAATCCCCGCCTGGCTGCGCCGTGTTTGTATATTCGATGGCGCGGGAAATATATGACTGCTTTTTCTACCCAGCTGAACAAACTCATCACAACTTTAAGTACATCAAAGGAAAAAACTCCAGCGCGGAATTCATCGACGGTAAAGACTCCCCGGCGCGTGTGCAGATCAGGGGGAAAATAAGCGTGTGGGGGATGAGGAGAAAATGGGATGTGAGGTGGGTTGGGGACGAGGAGAAAATGGGATGAGGGAGGAGGGGGTGCGGGGACGAGGAGAAAATGGGAAAGGGAGTCATTAAAACAAATGGGCGTAAAGAGATAACAGAACACGAAGTGTGTGGAGCTGAGTTGGAAAAAGAGTGCGGGAGTGAAAAGAACATGGGCGTTGGGTGGACATGCGAAAACAAACATGGGTTGTTGACTGAGGGGGAAAGACCGTGTGTGTGAAGGTGATGAGGAAGAAAAAAACCCTTTTTTTTCAGTGATGGAGGAAGAAATAGGTAATGGTGTAATAGGACTTGTCCTGAAGTGTAATAGGGTCCAAAGACGTAATAATGTCTGCCTGGGATGTAATTAGGCCTTCATGGATGTCTAATAGGATCTGCCTGCTGGTATAGCATGGCCTTTTTTGAGGGATAATAGGGCCTTTATAAGGCCTGACTGGTTGTGTAATAGGGCCTACCTTTACGTGTAACAGGACCTACCTGAAGGTGTAATAGGGTCTAACTGAAGGTGTAATAGGTGATGGACACATCATAATTTACTCTCGGAAGATCCTGAGGGTGGAATGGGGCCAACCTGGTGGGGCAATAGGGCCTACTTTTATGTGTAATAGGGGCCCACCCGAAGGTGTAATAGGGCCTACCAGGAGGTGTAATAGGGTCTTCCCGGAGGCATCAATAGACACGCTGACGACAGGTGTTGACGCTGCGGTGCCCGACCAAAGGTAATTACCGGCCGCTCAGGTAGGACGGTGAGGCGTCCTGGGAAAAGTGAGGGAGAGGAGAGAGGGGGAAAGAAAAAGGGAGCGCGAGAGAGAGAGAGAGAGAGAGAGAGAGAGAGAGAGCACATGCCAAATCAGAAATAAAAGTAGGATTGAGATTTGTCTCGAATAGGATTCTGAATATGTTCCACATCCAAAATGAGACATGTCCTTCCACATTCTTCACGGGTAAACGTGCGATGCAGGTCTGTATATACGAGGCAATGAACATGAACAGCTGAGAGATAAGAATACGAAATGTGGAAGAATTACAGCTGAGTAAATGTCGAGACAGAACAACAATTATAAGGAGTGAAGATAATGTGGAAGAGGTTCAGAAATATTTGCTCTTTGTGCGTGTGTGTTTGTGTGTGTGTGTGTTTGGTGAAGGGAGAAGGAAAAGCATGGTGTAATGAGGAAAGCGTCTAAGACATTAGAAAAAAAAGAAGAGAACATCAAAATTCATCAGTTGATGGTGACAGTCTGTGATGACACAAACAGAGGCTGTGAGAACAAGTTTAAAATCTTGAAATGAAACAGAAAGAAACAGTTGAAGAAACAGTGGATCAGTACAACCATCAGATCCGACTGGTTCGTCACCATCAGAGTGAGGATGAGGGTAGATCTGATTGGTTCGTCACCACCAGAGCGAGGCTGAGGGTACACCAAAGAAGGGACGGAATTATTCAAGGGTTTAGTGAGGGAGTATTTGGGATATGGGTGAAGGACGGAGATCAATAGCAGAGTACAGTCGGAGAGCCTGACGAAGGACTTGGAGTGCTGGAAGGCCAGGAAGGGAGATACCGCAAGGCTTCGGTACTGCGTCAGGGCGCGGGTCATACGCTCCGAGGGATGTGGTATATGGGGGGCGATGCAAAAGGTGCAATCGCACAGCACGTGGAGGAAGAAAGATGAATGGCGATGTATCTAGGTCATGTTCTGGAGTGAGGTGCGGACCACCACTTCATAAGAGGAAACAGGGGGCCAAGAAGTGATGCAGAGGTGTCTCGTGTCATACGGCACCTTTGCCCGGTACGCCGGGAATAGGAGGGGCCCATTCAGAAGTATTGGATTGTTCTGCGAGGCAGAGATGTTGAGTGTTTTCAAGGGGATAATTGCACTCCGGTGGAATGCTCTTGCTCCGTACACATCAGCGGCGAGACGGCTCACACGGAGACCTCAAGTAAAAGTGATTATCTTTTTCTCTGCTTCTAGAAAATTGCGATCAGGCAGCCATAACGGACCGGATCGCGGGAGATAATATCAGGCTCGTGGGTCTTTAAGACCAGCCATCAATGGGCAAAGTTGGGATGAAACTTCCCCGTTGTGTGTTTTGGGGGGGGGTAACGGCAGGCGGGGGTGGTACCAGCAGGGCGCCTGTGCTGATCAGGGCGGGGACGGCCAGGGGAGAGAGGAGTACACAAACAAGCCTCGGGTCTGGTCCTGGGAGCTGTCAGAGAGGTGGTTGAGATGCTGAGAGGAGGAGGAGGAGGTAATACACGTAAGCGTCAGGTTGATGGCACAGAGGAATGGTAAGGAGATAAATTGGCACGGAGGTCGGTGATAGTATGTGTGTACCATCACCTCACCTTTACAACGTCTGTCGAGAAATGGCAGGTATACAGGAGTGGGTTAGTGTGTGTGTGTGTGTGTGTGTGTGTGTGTGTGTGTGTGTGTGTGTAAGCAGAACTTACCGAGTCAGAAAAAGAAAGACTTCATCCCACAGTTAATTGGGACGGGTTGTGATGGGTATCAACGTCGCGCAGGGTAAGGGAAGGGAGGAAGGGATTGCAAGAAGCGAACGGCTGCTCTAAAGAGGAGAGCGAGGACTGGTAGACAGCCGGGGACGTGGTGCAGGGCTTAAAGTAAGAACTGGTGTCAGAGGAGAGTGCGAGCTCTCACCCTACTGGAAATGAAGCCGGGCGTTAAAGGGGGTTAAAGAAGTTCCACGTGCTGAAATAAACAGTCCCGAGGAGGATCAGATTACGCGGGTGGTGTTAAGAGCTGATTATACAGATACGGCAGAAAGGAATCAGCATAAAAGTTACCAACAGAAATGGAGTATTTTATCTAACATTTCAATGGGATGGAGTACTTTATCTGACCATTCAGTGGGAGGTGGATAGAAAGTACATAAACACGTAGGCAAGGCCATAGTCACGTGAAAGATAGGAAGAAGTGGAACCGAAGGTGGAAAGGGGTGCAAGATTTGAAATACTTTGTAAGCTTATTCAGGGATGGTACGAGACACGAAGCTCACCTACAAAAGAGCTCTGGAAAGCAGGCTAATTATCAGACATTTAGGGGAGAACAGTGAAGAGGGTTATTAGGATACAAACAAACATCCTCATGTCGTGGAAAAAGGTATACAAAATATCTGTAAATAACTGTGTCAGACGACCACCTTACCTGCAGGAAGCAGGACAAGTGAATCAGCGACCATCTTCAGAGAACATGACGGGCTGGATTCTGGGAAACTGTCAAAACAAGAGAGGACAAACTTATCACACGTTTCGAAACACTTTTACTCTTCGAGTCATAATACTGAAGCGTGTGTGGATCACCCTTTCAGGAAGGCGAAGCCGCTCGATTGGGAAACTTGCAAAGATCACTCACAACTCAAACTGACTCTCGAAATTGGTCAGAGGAGCAAAAGTGCAGTAGATCTGTCCCTGACGAAGGTGTGACCGGAGAGACGAACCTAGAAACTGGCGTAGGCTATACCCGGACTGTGGCGAGTCTTGCTGGAGAAGAAGCTGTGCAGAACCACGCTATTGTACGGTGCTGGAGCGTCTGGTCATCATCCCGAAGGCAACAAAATTGGAAGCAGATCTGAATAGCGTCAGATGTGGGACTATAGCTCGGGGAACGGACGGGACGAGCAGTGAGGAAACTATTGGGAATTAAGGAATAGTTGTGGGAAAGCTGTGGACGCAGTGTTAAACTGGGAAGGACCAGTTGAGAATACATATGTGAGGCTATCGACCTAAAAAGTTATATTGACCAGGGTTACAGGAGGAGGCAGCCGGCCGAAGACAGAGGAAGCCATACTGAGGAAAAGACTGTGTTGAAAAGGTATAAAGTTGGATGAATTTTTGGAGGTCTTCCCAGGCTGCGATGTTTTGGAAGGAACCAAGTACGCTCCGACCTTCTCAGTAACAAAGTCATGTATAAGATAAACTCATAAACCTGTGATACATGTTTGTAAATGTGCTCCCACTTATGAGAGTACAAAAAAACAGGTACTTACGAAGCTATTAAACGTAGTGCACAAGAATATACTTAGAAAAATGTGCTCACGTGTATATTAATTTCACTAACAAATGCACTCTGCCAAGATCAGTGCCTTAGAAGCTACAGTGACAAAAAATCAACAGAACAACGGTCAGCGGAACTAAACAGAAGCCAACAGAACTCAGTCCGAGTTCATAGGAGAAAACTATGGTGGAAACCTTTAAGCCGACACCAGAGGAAACCTATACGTTTGCAACTCCTCTCATTTCACGTACAACGGGAATCACGAGAAGTTAACGGTACCCCAAACAGAACCCGGTGGAAACCAAGAGGACTGAAGGAGAGAGGTCAACAGAGCCCAGTCGAAACGAGCCAGCGGGACCGGCATGGCACTGGCGAAACATGACCCTGGTCAGAGGTCATCTCGGGTCAGAGGAAACAGAAAGTAAGAAAAGTATAACATGGAAATTAATCAGCCTCCACAGGTGTTTGTAGAACTGACTTTTTAAAGTCAGAAAAGTTAAAGGAAGAGGAAGAGGAAAAAAGCGAAGCGCGGCAATTCCACGACTTAGCTGCTCGAGGTGAAAAAAAGGTATTACAACGGCCAATCCTCGAGTGGCCACTCCCCACAGAGAATCTATAGGAAGCAGCAGCCGAACAAAATCCAACACGCACTCAAATGGACTTACCAGAACTTTACAAAAAGACCCCCAGAGAAGTCCAATAAACCCATAGAGACCGTACAAAAATCTACAAAAAAGACAGAGAAGTCCCCACCAAAAAAAAACTATAGAGACCTTTACGGAAACCAGCGATAACCCTAAAGAAAACAATAGAGACCTGACGGAAGCCAACTGGTGATGTGATTGAAGCCGCCGGAGCGACGGGGCAGTCGGCCTAGCAGAGGGAGGGAGGTGAGGGAGGGATGGAGGGAAGTGGGAGTCGGTGAAGGGAGGAGGGAAGTGGAGGGAGGGAAGCCAGAATACCGAGAGTAGGAAGTTTTCCCTCCCCATAAACAACTTCAGCGTGGCGTTATTGGATCACATCTGCGGCTGCTGTTGGCCATGTGGTTAAGGTATATTGGTTGGTTGACTGTGTGTGGCTCTCCGTCCACTGCCACTATCGCCATCTCCCTCCGCTCTCCTCTCCTCTCCTACACTCGCGTTCCTCCGTCTCTTTCGTAAAGTGACGGCAGAAAATGTCGTCTGTAATATTTACACGAATACGAAAAGATATCACGTTATTATTATTATTATTATTAATATTATTATTATTATTATTATTATTATTATTATCATTATCATAATCATTAATAATATTATTATTGTTATTATTATTATTATTATTGTTACTATTATTATTATTATTATTACTGTTATGTCACGAAGACAACAGAGGCATCGATTCGATTATACGAAACCGCCCAAGACACTGTCAGTTCCACATATACGACTACAACCCTTTAAGTTACCACAGACAACTGGGTATCTCTTCTTAAATCGAGACGGTCGGCATCAGTCAGTTCCTTCTAGTAGGAGATCCGACGATGGAGCGATTAAAAAAGGGAAAGTATATAAATAAATACATATATTTTCGTTTTTATTAAAGGTAATGCTTTCGCGAGCACCCGACGAGACGAGACAGCGAGAGGAGAGACACGAGACCTTCCCCAAGCCAACCTCCTAGCCAAGGACACGAAGTTTGCCTCAAGTCTTGTAACTTTAACATGAAGATGAAGGAACATTTTATCTCTCTCTCGCGCGTGGTCTCTCTCCCTTCCTCTCCCTCTCTCTCTCTCCCTGTCTCTCTCATTTTTTTTTTTTGGCAAAAAAAATCGTATCTCAGGGTACTCGAGGGTTGGTAATGTCTCCAATCTTACGGCAGAGACTCGCTCCCGTTTACAAGAGGTCAGCAGCTGGCGAAGAGGAAGAAGAAGAAGAAGAAGAAGAAGAAGAGGACGATACTGCCGTAAACTGCCGTGAGAGAGTTCGGAGTGTGCTGTCCAGATGCGATGCTTCGGCGTGACGGGAATGAAGAGAGAGAGTGGGAGAGAGGGAGTTCGGTGGCGAGTGTGTTAAAGGGGAAGAGAGAGAGAGAGAGAGAGAGAGAAAAAAAAAAAGGGTCGGACGAAGGAGGAAGCAAGAGCGAAGAGGGGTAGATGACAAGGGAAACTCCATCGTAAAAAAAGGAAGATAATGAGAGAGAGAGAGAGAGAGAGAGAGAGAGAGAGAGAGAGAGAGAGAGAGAGAGAGAGAGACGTAAATTATACGAACCGCTGAATAAGTGTCAGTTAGTAAAGAGGGCGAACGCGGCACCAAAGTGCACCGGCAAAAGACAAGAGAGAGAGAGAAAACTCGATTATGTGAACGTGAATAACGCGAAGGAATGATGGAGAAAGGTTCGAGGAGGAATAATGATTAGACAAAGAGAACAGAGAGAAACCGACGAACAAACACTTGGGGGGGTTGGAACAAGACACCGAGACGCCACACAGTGTAGGTAACACTGAAGAAGATATTAGTCTAAGAGGAGAAAATGCCGCACTCTGCTACGGCAAATTTACTACCGGTAAATGTGAACAAAACATCCAAGGTTTTCCCCTCCGGCCGATTTATCCGCGTGAGGAAATGCATATACCGGAGCCTGGGCCCAGTCCACGTGAATTTATAACACTTTATTCTAAATCTCGTGTTTTTTTTTCTTCGGCCTTGTAAATCTTTTAGGTCGGCACTTAAGTTGCGTGGGGTCGTACATCTACGTAATCTTGCTCAGTCTTTCCCTTTAGTAACCGCGGTCGTATATCAATATATCTGAGGAAGTTATTCTAAATCTTCGTTATGTCGTATATCTGTTATATGCAGCGTCGCGCCTTGGATACAAGGTGTTACGTCTAAGAGGCAAGTGGCTAACGCTTTTAGATACCCCTCTTCTGTCATCTGCCTTGGAATGCCCTGAAGTGGGATCTTCCTCTTTAACCCTGGATGGTATTTGTACTCCCCAGCTTGCTCTCTCTCTCTCTCTCTCCTTCCTGGGTCGCCCTGTACTCTCCAGGTCACCCTGTACTCCCCAGGTCACTCTACACTCCCCAAGGTGTCTTGCGCACTTTCCAGGTAGCCCTGTGGTCCCCAGGTCATTCTGTACTCCCCAGGTCACACTCTCCAAGTCCCTCTGCATTACCCAGGTCACTCTATACTCCCTAAGTCTTCTTGCACTCTCCCCGGGTAGCCCTCGTGTCCCAGGTCATTCTGCACTCCCCCAGGTCATTCTGTACTCTCCAGGTCACGCTGTACTACTCAAGTCACTCACTCTACTCCCCTAGGTCACCTTGCACTCCCCAGGTCGCCATGTACTCCCTAAGTCACCCTGCACTCCCCAGGTCTCCCTTTACTCCCTAGGGCGCTCCGTACTCTCCAGGCCTCACTAACACATCTCCTGCCATCATCACTTTTAAAAACATTTTGTCACACCTTTCAGTCTTGGGTCATTCCAATACATTTAAACGCCGTTTCCCATTAGGATTTTTCGTCCTCATCTCAGGAAGAAAAAAGAGTGTGTGGCCTCTTCCTCAATTACGCCTCGACGCCTTTTAAGCATCGAAATGAAGGACGTGATTACGGCCGAGGGCGTCGACCCATTAACAGGGGAGGTACTCTTGGTGCTTTTTCTTTCATTCACCACGTAAGCATAACCCGTTAATACCATTTTCACCTCGGGGGAGAGATAGATAGATAGATAGATAGAGAGAGAGAGAGAGAGAGAGAGAGAGAGAGAGGTCGTCCATTCATACCAATCCTGGGCAACGCGTTCAGTTTCTGGGGGTCCAAGCCGAACCGTCACTCCCGATTATAATGTCCGGGTGCTGAAGCCGCCGCGGGTTTGCAGGCCAGCAGAACCCGCTGAAGTCCGGTGGATTTGGAGAGAGAGAGAGAGAGAGAGAGAGAGAGAGAGAGAGAGAGAGGGAGAAATGGTTGTACTTGGCTACGTACGCCCCCTGAGCTCAGGGACCTTGACACCGTTTTCTTTCTCTCTGTATTTTCCAGCAGTCGTGCTCTCCAAGGTCACCATCTACCGTACCGAGAAACACACACACACACACATTTCCAGAAAAGGTCCTTCGGCATTCTTCATGGACATATCTTTTCCCATCTCCGCTAGGGGGGAGATCGTACGTAGCCCGAACCGTCTCAGACGTCGCCTGGAGCTCGCAGTACAGTGGTTTTGCCTGCTAGAGAGAGAGAGAGAGAGAGAGAGAGAGAGAGAGAGAGAGAGAGAGGATAGACAGTCATGGATAGAATAAAGAGGGAAGAAGCTTTTCATGAGAGAAGTTGCTTTCCATGAGATGTGCACATGAGGGCATTCTCCAGCCGCGCTCACGAGGGACATTCGTTCGTGTGGACTAGCAAGCATGCGTACGTGCAGTCATGAGAAAATTGGAACACAGTCGTGCAGTTAGTCATGATAACGGTAAGGAACGAAGATACAACGACGCTAACGAAAGAGCAACGCTTGAACCTAAAAACAAGGATAAACCAAAAATCTAAAAAGGAAATGTCTACACCGTAAAATTTATGTATTCGGTCAAAAACAACAGGAAGTCAAAAAATTCACAATTCAACAAACTGTAGAAGTTTATAGAAAAAGTGAAGTTTTAAAAAGAGGGGAAAAAATACAGTATAACAAAATGTAAAATAAAAAAGTTTCGAAATAAATGATGATGATAAAACGATGCAAACCCTGAATACTTCCGCAGTATCCGGAACTCGGGGACTATTGGCAATATAACATTTGCTTTAGTCTGTGGTCGCGTTCCAAAAGGTGTTGCGAATAAGCACCACTCAACCTGAAAAATCCGATTTCAGTTTCAGCCGAAATAGATCTGGGTATTTTATTTTTCCTTTTTACACGCCATTTCTATTTATCTTTCTGTCTTTTTTGCGTTTTACGTTGATGAAAGGCGTTTAAATCCGACTAATGTTCTTTATCATAAGAATGAATGATGTTACCGGTCGTGGCTTTTGTCAGTAAATTACGAAAAGAAAGAATTAAGGGGATGTGAGAGGATTATATATGTCTGTGAGACTATTTGCTGTGAATGAGAGAGAGAGAGAGAGAGAGAGAGAGAGAGAGAGAGAGAGAGAGAGAGAAACAAATTACGAAAAGATCTTTTTGGTGCGGATTACGCATATTTTTGATATCTTTTAGGTATGACGTATGTTTGATATCTTTTTGGTATGACGTATTTTGATATTTTTTTGGTATGACGTACATTTGATATCTTTTGGCATGACGTATTTTTGATATGTTTTTGGTATGATGTACATTTGATATCTTTTTTGTATGACGTATTCTTGGTATCTTTCTGGTATAACGTATTTTTGATATCTTTTTTGTACGACATATTTTTGATATTTTTTTTGGCATGGTTCTCATATACTTTCGATATCTTTTCGATACAGATCTCATATTCTTTTGATATCCTTTTGGTATGGCTGTCATATACATTTCAGGCATCTGTGTTGGTATGGCTCTGGCTCTCATATTTATATATTTTTGATATCATTCCGGTACAATCCATGAGGCTAATTTACAGACTCTGTTGTTCTCATCATTCCTTGTTGTGACGATAAGCAATTCAGACACACACAATATCCCTGCTATCTTCATTCAGTTTCTTTTGTCGTGTGTTGACTAAACATGCATCTTTCTCCTCCTCCTCCTCCTTCTAGACTATACAGCTGGCGTTTTTCCAACATCTCTCATGGTGAATCATGCACATCATCCCCTCAATCTTGCTGTAGACATATTTACTTCGACGTGACTGTACAAAACAACAGCATTTTCAAATCCGCTCCTTGATGTGTACGTTTGAACATTTCCATCAGTCAATTTTCTGTTTCTCTCTCTCTCTGTCTTGAATGATCTCATTATCGCTCCAGTCAATAACTGACTTACTGGTATTTTTTCTCTTGAAAAACTAACCACTGGCGACACATGGCAACGCAACTAATTTTAGCGTTAAGCGAGACACGTGGTACGGCGGACGCAGTCTCCTTCCTCCTTAAACAGACCAGCACGAAATTCGCGTCTTGGTTAATACAAGAAGTGACACAGATATTTTTTTTTTCTGTGATCAATATTGTACTTCTCGTTGACTAGATTCTATACTCAGTCTGAAGGATATATTTTCTAATATGTTTTCGGATTATTTCCAAAAGTCTGTGTCTTGAGAGAATGACCTAATTTGTAATGGTTTCTCTCACTGTTCGACCATGAACTGTGCAGTATTGACAAGCAGCGGTTCAGACGACTACATCAAACCATCAAATCCAAAGGGGGGTAGTACAAGTCGT
>JAUUDW010649707.1:0-10669 GCA_032361385.1 Panulirus guttatus | reverse complement strand
ATTTGTAAATGCTTTCCCTGTCTGTTTTTCCCCCTTTCTCAGTTCTCTCTATAGTTCAATTAAGGCCCGGCTTTGATGTGGACTTTTGTCCGTGACTGCAGCCTTCAACATGAAAAAGAAAAATGAGGAAGTGAAAAGCGAGGAAGAATTGTATAAGTTTAGATGGTACTTAGACAAACTTTAAAGTTGGCCTGATGAATTGTTGATGAAATTCAACCCAAGTAAAATAAAGTAATGAGGATGGACAAAGCGAAAGAATGCTTCAATATAGATAGTACCTATTAGGGTATAAATTGCATATTTCATGACTGGGAGACTTGGGAAATGACATCGTCCTTACACTTTTGCCAGAATCCTACATTAGGAAAATGGCTAAGAATACAAACGGTCAGCTGGCAAATATTAGAGTATCATTCAAGTATATGGTTATGGAAATATTCAGCAAGCTGTCCACTTTCTACACCAGGCAAAAAACTAAAACATGAACATCCTTCTCAAGTTTGGTCACCGAGCCTAAAGAAGAATATAGAACTAACAGAGACGGACCAAACAAATGCAACAAAGGTGGTACCGGAATAAGAGACTAGAGTTACAGGGAAAGGTCAGAGGTCTTAAATCTTTTCACTATGGAAAGAAAAAAGAGTGGGAATGATGTGATCACGACCTTTGAATTTCCACACCATCTTGGTGAAGTAGACAATGAACAGTTCTGCAAAAGATGAATGGATAGAACAACTGAGGCCACAACAAGAAATTAAGCAAGAGACGTGTAAGAAATACTTTTATAGTACTTTTCCACATAGCAGTATATGCAGAGCAGTGTAAGAATGCAGTAGATTATGAGGTAGTGAAAACAGACAGCGGACAGAAGTTCAGAAAGCTGTATGATACTAAAAATGTTCAAGATTTGGGGCCCTACGAGTGTAGAGCTCTCTCCCCGTTCAGCTTAAACAGGTAATTATAAATAGGTAATTATACATAGTATACCAGGGATATATATATAGATAAGGCACCAGTACATGTACTTAACAAACCACTCACACGCTTCAGTAAAACTGCATTAGGCATATGTACACTGTGCCTTCACTATCCAATCTCTCCCACATACACCTCAACACCCACATAGAATAAGGAAAAAAAGATTGTGGTGGGATGATGGGCCATGGGAGGCAAGGGTGTGGTTATGGTGAAATGATGGGTCATGGGAGGCAAGTTAATGGGAATTCTACTTAGCTTATAGCTGTCCGTTGTAGTTGATGACAACGTTTCTCCCGGTGAAAATGAGATGAGGTTTGTGCTGCTTCATGTGGCTGAGAAAAACGAATTCTTATTTTTTGTTGACTGAGTGCCTAGAGAGACTCTGAAGGGGTTGGACAGGGGAAGGTGATCAAGAGCTCCTGATTCTGCCGCGAGATAGCTGTGCTGCCGGATGGGGAAAGAGGAAGGGGAGGGGGAATCTTGCAGATCCCTGGAGTCTTACTTTTTTCAGTTCTATACCTGGTTATATCGTCTTTCAGGTGTGCCGCCAAACGGGACGTTCATCAGCCAGCCTCTCTAAGCCTTCAGGTTACATTTCTTTAGTAGGTCTTTTGATTGATCCTTGAGTCTTGTCTGCCGACCGCCAGTACATCGCTCGTCATCATGCAGCTGGGGTGGGGCTGTCTGTGAATAGGTATACGGGTGTCATGCCCGAGGCAGCGAAGGTGACGCCGTGCGAGGACTGTCTCCATGCTGGTGGTTTGGGCACGGCCTCGTAAGGTCACTCGACCTCCCAGGGTAGTCACTGGATAAGTTGCAAGCACTTGATGAAGAAGGCCTCCAGGATCTTAATGTGGTGCTTGGACGGGATCCAAGCCTCGGAAGCATATAGTTATGTAAGGACGCACACTGCATTGTACACAGCCTCCTTGGTGAGACTTTTGTGGTCTTTATTCTGGAAGATCCTTGAGGAAAGGTGCCCAAAGGCAGCAGAGGCAAGGTTGACTAGGGCTTCTGTTTTATTATGAATGGTTCAAGCTGTCAAGGGGACGCTACAAAGGTCTGTAAAATTAAGCACAACTTTAAGTAGTACGCCGTCGATATTAAGTGATGCGGTTGCACAAGGTTTGGCGATGTGTTGTGCAATTGCTTTAGTCTTCTGGGTGTTCACTTGAAGACCTATGGAGGGATAGAGAGAGTAGACTACGTAGAGAGCGTATTGCGTGACAGCAAGGTTGTGCGCTGAGAGGACACGGTCATCCGGATACTGCAGCTGCAAAAATTGTTGCGTTTGCAGTTTCGGTGTGAGCTTTGGGGGGTCTCAGGTTGAAAATGTTTTCGTCCAAACAATGCTATGTACGGAACCCGTCGTTCTTACCGGAAGTGTAGTGCAAATGGAGCATGACAGTGGCTAACATAAACTGTTTAAATCCAACTTCGACACAGAAAAGCTTAGAATACAGATCTCCCATCAGTACACGAGCTTGCATTCCGTCGCGAAATAGTTAGAGGAATTTCAAGAGTTTAGGTGGAACCCCGAACTTCCCGGGATGTATTCAGAGGAGCTGGTGGTTTACGGTATCAAAGGTCTTTGTTTGTTCAACAAATCGGTGTAGAGGTCATTGTTTTCATCGCGACACTTTTCTCACACCTGTCTTTCGACAAAGATCATATACGTGTTACGACGATCTTTTCTAGATCCAAACTTGGCTTTGTTTCAGGGGATATGTTTTCTGACGCAAGCTTAGCCAATCGGTAAAGCATGATTCGAGCAAGCACCTCATCAGCAACTGCAAGAAAATAAATACCCATGCTGCTGCCAAAGGTAACTGTGTCACTATTCTTCTTGCAAATAATGACGATGTTGTCATCTTTCCCTTCCTGCTGGACAGTTTCCAACGACCAGTCCGCCGACATCAGCTGGTGGAGCGCTGGGTGAGCAACTAACCAACCTGCTTGTAGATTTCGACCGGAATACCATCTGGCGTCGCACGTTTGCCGTTCTTTAGTCCTTTGATGGCCGGCAAGACCTCGATGATCAGTGTCGTAGCGTCAGGTAGTTTGACAGGAAGGATAGTTGGTAACATGTCTAGAACAAGAGGTCCTATTGGACTGCCGCGATTGAGAGAGCTACTGAAGCGTTGGGTCCACATTTCTGGGGTTTGTTGATTGTCCTTAGAATGTACCACCGTTCTTCCCCCGAGGTCCATGTAGTGTTTTAACGGCATCGTAGAAGCCGTGTATATTATCATCACCGAGTTCCTGAATTTCACAGGCCTTCCTTACCCGCCAGTCTTTCTCCATGGCTCACAAGAGTCATTGGGTCTCCGATCTGATGCTATAGGAGGCCCTGGGAAACTATACTGGGCCATAGGTTATGTGAAGGTGACTTGGAAGCGTGGATCACAGGACGTTTTGGCAAGGGAAGAGTGGTGGACTGGCTGTGGTGGGCCTATTGGTCATGAGAGACTGGTGGGTGGTAGGGTGATGTGTTGTGGGAGGCTGGTGGGTGGTAGGATCAAAGGACGCGGGAGGATGGTTGGTGGTGGTATTACAGTGGAGAGACAGATGTTAAAGGCTTGATGGTCAGTGACGGTCATTGACATTAAATAACATAGGATACTTTCCCCACGAGCTCCTGCAGGTTCAAGGCTACGCTACACTCAGTCCCAGGGACAGGATGAGATCGTCTGAAGCAAGAAATTCTTTGAGGAGACTATCACCTGTTTCGTCAACTGTTCATGACGGAGCCTCACAAAGTAAATCTTAATTGGCTGTGTAACCTCAGGCAGGTGAAGTCTGGCAACACCACTGAAAGTTATCTGCTGGAGAGAGATTATCCCAAATTCTAATAGAATTTGAAATAGGACAGTAATGCCGATGGGACCTTCCCACCAAACGCTTTTCTGCCTCAACAGCCGGCAGTGAAAAAGTTAGGAAAAAGCTTAGGTATGATACAATACCATGGGAATTCTATAGGAAAGTATAAATGGGAATGTAACCCTACTCCACTGATTACTCGAGCATATTCTAGGAAGGAAAAGGAAAAGTGAAAAGAAATGAAGTTAGATTTTCATGCTATGTAAAATTCTATATATTCTTACTTCTTGAACAGGATCGTTTACTGATATCTGATGACACTGAAATATTCATCTTGCTCTGAGACAAAGGTTATGATATTCCTTGTAATGACATCTTAGGTTAGTTCAATCCAGTGTCTTGCATCTCTGCAGCTGCAAAAGCCTTTGCCCCCTTAAACAATGCATCTGCACACTTAGACTCATCACACTCTTCTCTCCGATATTCTTTCTTCTTTTCCAGCAACCTCTACAAATCTTCACTCTCGCCTTCATACCATATCATGATAAGTCATCAAAAGCATTTACTTTTATCGAATCTTCTCTGAATCTCCTCTCGTTTCCTCGTTTTATCTCGTTTTGAGAGAAAATCGTATCGATCTCTGAATCTTTTATCATAAAACTTTTTGTGTGTAGCGGAATTAGTTTTGTTTTTCTTCTATATAGTCGTTCTAACTCTCCTTTGTCTTTTATTAAGAGTGATGAGCGAAACTGAGGTCTGACTAGGTCGTTGTAAAGGGTGGGTATAGTAGCTTTCGTTTTATAGTTCATATTCCTCTTTATGAAACCTAACATTTTTCCTTGCATTATCACAGCCCAGCATTGCTGTAGATAGATAAGGATATTACTGATTACCACTTTTTTACTTTTCACAGCAGCTTACTGAGCATTTGATATTCATAATTCATATTTCTCTCGCCACAATGTATTTGTACTGGAGTCTACTTGCCATGCCTCAGACTACTCCATCAGTTATTTCTAAATCCTCTTGTATCCTTTGGCAGCCTCTCTTTGACTGAGGCTCATTTCCCAGTTTCGAATTGCTGGCAGATGTTGAGAGTCTCCTGGTCACGATGAGCCGGTCGGATACTCCACATTTAATACCACTGTTTCTTTTCTATCAAGGGTCCATTCCTGTGTCCGCATGCAGATTCGATTTCCTGTGAGGGCTATATGTTACGGGTCATGGGTTGTGGTGGGGTCAAGGGAAGCTGGTAGTTGGTGGAGTCAAGAGTCGTGAGAGACTGGTGGATGGTGAGGTCAAGGGTTGTGAGAAGATGATGGGTAGTGAGGGTCAGTGGTCGTGGGTAGTGGCGTCAAGGACTGTGGGACAAAGTAATTGACGCGTTAAAGGGGTTAGTAGGATTGGGAAGGTTTAGTGTTAGGACGGCAGGTCAAGTGTAAGACTGTCAGCCTCTTGTGCCACTATTCAGAGTTACAGTGACAGCAATTAAACCCCAGCAGGAAAGTATGTAGCAGTAACAAGCACAGTAAATGTAGTTAAGGCCATAGTAACAACAGTAACAGACGCAGCAGTGGCAGTTAAAGCCACGATGACAAGTAATAGTAATGGTAGTCAAGGCCACAGCATGAAGTAACAGTAACAGTCACAATAACTGTAGTTAAGGCCACAGTTACAACAAGGTAAGTAGCATTAAGAAGCACGGTAGCAAAGGTTTCCACCTGCAGTTCGAGCGGGCGAGTGACAGCAGAGAGAAAACTCCACAAGTTACATATTACATTTAGTTGACCAGGCGAGGGCTATAGGTTAGGGAGGGTATATGTAAATTTATGAACCTCGTGTATAATAAATACTTGTTTAGCCAGTGAAACAGCGAGTTGCCAGAAGCATCTGTATCACTACCTATATTAAACGCTTTTTTATCCAAGTAAATATGTTTACCATGGCTGAAATAAATTGTTCGCAACATTCATCAACAGGACATATCAAACTATGTTCCTCGTTTGTCCATTTTCGTTATAGAATACAGCTGGGGCAGGTCGAGATAAGAGCAATCCGTTCAAAAAGGAATACTCAACAAAAAATTCCATTTTCCAAATCCAATTATGAAATAACCATTATTAATTAACTGGAGAGAATATACATGAATTATCAAGGCTGGGCAGCTCGGTTATAGCTATTGCAGCCACTCTATATTTATTGTTGTATATAAAACTGTGGCTTTATAGTGCTGGGTGTCCCTCTGTTTATATTGTGCTGGGTATGACTGGGTTTGTATAGTGTTGGGTATACTTGCATTCATACTGCTGGGTGTACAGTGCCGGATATGGTTGGCTTTATAGTGCTGGGTGCCTTCGGGTTCTGTTTTGCTGGGTGTGGCTCGGTTTTTGGGGTTGGATAGAGTTGGGTTTATAGAGTTGTGTGTCCCTGTGCTGGGTGTCCCTGGGTTTGTACAGTGTTCTATATGGTTGGGTTTATTGTGTTGTGTGTCCCCGGATGAATAATGTGTTGGGTGTAGCTAGGATTTTTTATGCTTTTGGGCGTTGCTGAGTTTTTACAGAGTTGCTGGAGTTAGAATGAAGTTGAATTTAGCTGGATTTATATAAAGTTGGGTGTTGCTGGGTTTATATAGCGTTAAGTGTGGCTGAGTTTGTATAGCATTCGATGTGGCTGGGTTTACACAAAGTTGTGTGTTACTGTGTTCATACAGCGTTATCTGTGGCTGGGTATATAGTGTTATGGGTGGTAGAGTACAGTGAGACTAGGTTGGGGCGCGGTACAGTTAGACAAGGATGAGGCAAGGTAAGGTAAAACTACGGCGTTGCAAGGCACAGTAAGACTAGGGTAAGGCAGCGTCCAGCAAGACATGGATGCACCAGGGTACAGTATGGCTATGACAAGGTCAAGCATGCACAGGGTGTGGCAGGGTACAGTCAGACTGTATGGCAGGTTCCAGGAAGACGAGGGTGAGGCAGGGTACAATAGGACTTGGGTGTGGTAGGGTAAAGCAAGTATGGGTGTGTAAGGATGAAGCAAGTATAAGGTGTGTCAAGGTACAGTAAGACTAGGGTTGGCCCTAAGTTGACGACGGAGGAGTACTACTCCCACGGACGGTGGGCCGAGTTCAAACTACTGAGTTGGGTCGTTCGTCGACCAAGCTGTTGGAGGCTGTGGCCGCCAGGTTCACGAAACTGTCACAGCTTTGCTATCTGGGTACACTTTGTGAATACTCGTCGAAGGCCTTCGTAATTTACCTCACTCACATTCACCCCCCAGTGTTTCTGGTGGCTGCAGGCAAAGTGTTGAAAATTTTCTTTTCTTGCTTACTGCAACCCCCGGTTCATCGATGATATTTTACAATAAGAGGAAACTATTTTTGTGTCCAGTAGGGACCGTGCGTTCCAGGTTCTTCTAAGTGTAAATTATGATGTCTCTCTCTCTCTCGTCTGCTCTCCAGAGAGTACAGTCTCATTGATTTCAGATGTTCCCAGTGGTCCAGTTCCATTACAGCGTCAGTGAAGGCCGCACGTAACAGATCGCACACTTTCTATCTGTAATTTCGTCCACCCTGAAGGTTGATCTTAACAAACAGTAGTATTAGCGCCTTGGAGAGAGCCATGAATAGTTTTTCCTTCTTGTCTTGGAGGTCCTCAATAGCTAGCTTAGTTTTTGAGTGTCAACGTTTACGTTTTTGTGTTCGCTGAAGTTAAGGTCGTCAAACATTATGACTCTCAGGTCTTTCACACAAGTCAGTCGTGATATGGTGGTGTCTGTATCTGTCTGGTATTCTGTAGTCTTTATATTTCTTCAATCTACCCATAATGGAAGAATTGCAACTTTTCCCAACTGAAAAACGTTGCTTCCCTGTCATCCAGCGAAAGACTGTTTTGTCTCCTGTTGATGAGATTTTCGTACCTAATCAAGTATCAACTGCAGAGGGTGGTACAAAACTGTCTCAAACATATGTTTAAGTCAATGTCAGATAACTGAATGAGGAATAGGAATGCGAGTACAGTACCTTGGGGGAACTGAGCCTTTTTCTGTGGAAGCGCTGGAAATTACTTGACTTACAACGTTTTGCGATGTGTTAGTTAATAAGCTGTATATACATCCTCCATTTCTTTCCTGTTATACCCAATTTACCTATTTTTGTGTTGTTACACAATAGTCACGTTTTTCAACGTTATTGCAAAGTCTGTGTCTGTGTCATAGCATTTGTATTTGTTTACCCCTGCCTCTATAATTCTATTGTGGTTATCAAGCAATTTTGAGAGGTAAGAGCTTTCCGCTCAAAGACTATGTTATCCTGGATTATATAGGTTTTTTTAATACCATGAAATCAGTTAGGTTACGTCTCAGGGTTCCCGAAAATGTTAATGTACCATGTCAGTAGCGTATTGGGATTGCTTTGTTTCCTTCTTTATGGCGCGGGGCGATGTGGGTCAGTTTCTTACTCCCTAGGACGAAACCCGACGTTTTGTTCAGAGAATCTTTAGTACTCGAACAAAAGTTTTGCATTCCATTATTTTTTTTTCTTTTGAAGATAGAGTTCCAGGAGTCTAGTCTCCTGGGGCAGAGTGCCTTGGTATGTTTTCAATGGCTCTCTCGAAGTCGTGTGGCTTGATGATGTGCCCTGACTTGGGAGACCTTGGGAAGGACTTATCGTGTTACTGCCCGGGGCTCCCCATTTGAAAGGCCGCAAAATTATTTGTATCATTTGTATCATTTTGTGTTATTTCTACTATCACTACGGTGTTAAGATACTGAAAACTGTAATGCAAATCGGAAATTTTTGCCTTGCCGAGATGTCCTGCCCAATACCCCAGCAATACTGAGGCCATCACTGTACATGAAGGTTGCGGTTTAGGAAGTAGTCGGTTGGGTCGTTTGTCTTTAAGGTTAATCTTTACGCATTACTCACAGGTTCACACTGACATCTTAGTGTCTCGCTCATCTCCTGGCGTTCATCCGTGTGTGTTCCCTCATCTGCTCCAATCAGGATCACTGGAGACTGCGGTCCTCGATTTGCGTTGTGCATGTGAATAAAAGTATTTCTTTCTGTTTTACTCATGGTTCTTTCTTCTTCTTTTTCCTTAGTCTCATGTGTCTTCAAGTTTATGGTCTGCGTCCACCAGCTCACTTGAGAGGTTTCATTTTCTTTGCTAAGTGAACTGTACCTTTCTCAGAAGGTCTGCACCTCGGTTTCGTCTCTGTTGAGGCAGGATCATACTCTTTTTATTCTGTACCTCTTGTATTTTCTTTATGGTCTGTCTTGCATATCTGAAGGTGCTTCTGTGGTCATGCATTTCACACACTTGTCTGGCGTTATGACAGTCAGATGGGTCCTCCAGTATGTCACAGTCATCTCTTTGATTACTTCTTCCCATTTCATCCGTTTACTGCTGGAGCCAAAACGTCGGAATTCTCCATTCTGGCTTGCCTCTTTCCCCAACTAATTAGCATCCATAACTGTTTGTACGCTAATTCTGTAGAGTAGATCTAAATATTCTTTTTTCTCTGGTAGGTTCCGCTGTTTGCTGTATAGATGAGATCTTTGATACAGTTTAAATATTCTGTTTTTTCTTTTACTTTTGTAGTTGCAGCTGTTCATCAGCGCTGTTTCCGATGGAATTCTCGGCTACAGTATTCTTTCCTGACTGTCCACCTTGTGTGTTGCAGGTTGGTGAATCCTGTGGAAATCACGTTTGGAACTGGGTTACCAAGGTGGTAGAGGCAGGCTCAATATATCTTATTCAGTCAAGGAATTTCTGTGGTTTTTGCATCTGGTTGGTTCACTTTCCCTTTTCTATAGGTATTACTTTGGCTTTTGCTCCCGAGAGCTGGCTGCTTGTGTGCCCCCATCACTAGCTAGACCACGGAATACTCGGCAAGCTGCTGCATCACATGATTATTGTGTGGCCATCGGGAACTCAAGGGTGTGCCGTTTTGATAACTGCTTGTTTCCCTACACATCGAAGCTTTGGAACTCTCTACCTTCTCATGTCTTTCCTAATAACTATGACCTGGCTCATTCAAGAGACAGCTTTTTCACTTTCTCAAAAATTCGTAAATACTTTCCCTGTCTTTTTCCTCCCCCTTTCTTAATTCCCTCTAAATTTCAATTAGGGCCAGGCCTTGATGTGGACTTTTATCCGTGACTGGAGCCTTCAACATAAAAAAAAAAAAAAGGACCAGAAGCCTTGCTTGTGTCCAGAGGAAGAAGTGCTTTTCAGACAGTCCGAAAAGAGATTACAAGAAGGAGCATAGGATTAGTAAGAGGAGCATCAGGGGATGATGTAATGTTAGGATCATCGAAGGTGGAGTTTGAGGAGAAACAGGAACCAAAGAGAGTTGCTTTGTCTATGGGAGAGACAGCTATAGTACCACCAGAAAGGAAAAGTGAAGAAAAGTTAGAGCAACAGAAGTTGTTAGAGATGCTCTTAGTTAAATAGCAAAAGACTTATCAGTGGATGATGAGGAAAGGATATCACACACCCAATGAATGAAGGAATGCTTTGCGTCACGAATAACAAGCTTGCAGCGATTACAGGCAGTGATAAAAGCTGAATGGGAGCCAGAGGAAGGAGAGCTATTCCAAGCCCAATATGCCTGATCCCTTGCTCAAATGGCAACAGAACAGGAACAGTTGAACCATGGATTGGAAGAAGAGGTTGTCTTGGAGGAAGAGGGGGTAAATGCTTTCATTCCTGCAAGAATAACCTCTGCTATGCATTTGGTGGAGACAAAAGCATCACCACATAATAGACAGTAATAAATTCAACAGCAATACCATCCAACCCCGCCGCTTTGCCACACTTCATCTTCCACAAGGCTTTCTCCACTTCCTCTCTCTTCACCAAACCAATTTCCC
>JAUUDW010649695.1:2009-18109 GCA_032361385.1 Panulirus guttatus | reverse complement strand
CTCAGGCTAGGGTATATATATATATGGCGTTAATGGGATGGCCTTGATTAGGGCTTCAGTTGCCCGTGACGTCTCAGGTAACATAAAAAAAAAGATTCTGAATCTGCAAACACTTCTGATTACAGAGTCAAAGAATTGACTGAAAAACTTTTGTAATGACACACACACACACACACACACACAGACTTGGTCTGATACACGGTTGATGAACCTCCAGCCGAATAAATGTAAAGTAATATGGATGGGTCACAGTGACAGAAGGCCTCGATAGGAATATCATCCAGCAGGAAATAAGCTGCAGGAATCTATGTGTGAGAAGGACTTGGCAGTCGACATCGTCCCTAACCTGAGGCCAGAGTCCCACATCAGGAGAATAGTTACGGACACCAACTGTCTGCAGGCGAACATTAGAGTAGCATTCAGGTTTATGGATAAGGAACTACTCACCGCAACTAAAGAAGCACAAAGAGCTCATAGAAAAGGTCCAGAGGACGGCAACAAAGACGTTACTAGAATTAAGAAAACTGAGTCACAGGTAAAGGCTAGAGGCCTTAACTTTTCCCACCTTGGGAGAGGGGGGAAGTGTCTCATCCCCAGGGGAAGCACTGACCTGAAGGATGAGGTCCAGGGAGACAATAGGGTGTTCACGCCCGCCACGCCCACTCCTACCTCTGCCGTCCACAGGCCCTTCCGATGCTCACCACCTGGTGGGAGAGTGAGACACACCGTCAGGAAGTGCGTGGAGTATGTGATTGTCTCGAGTTTGTCAACTGCATACCTGAAAAATATATCCGTCTTGAGATGTCTGTTATTCTTAGGTAATGGGAGGTGTTTGTCTGGCTTCGCACAGTCCGGTCATATTTATAATACCTTTATCGCTGTTCCTCCCACCCAGATGAGTGTGGTTCAGGGACACACAGCACAAGGAGGGACCTCTCAGCCTCTCAGTTCAAGAGCAGGACCTCATGTAGACCACCCCACAGCCTCTCAGGGCAGGTGTCTGTTTACACCACATATTTCTGATGATTTGCTCTCACCACATCTTTATAAAGATCAGTTTTCACTACATATTCCTTTTATATCATTTCTATTTCATTTTTTCTCGTCATTTCTACCATACAACAGGACTTGTGTCACTTGACCCTATCAATATTCATATTCTACGTATCCTTTCACCATTGTCACCCGCTTGTGTGACCCTAGGCATACCCCGTCACCCATGTGTGACCCCAGACCAGCCTCGTCACCCCTGTGTGACCACAGACCTACCCCGTCACCCCTATGTGACCACAGACCTACCCCGTCACCCCTGTGTGACCACAGACCAGCCCCGTCACCCCTGTGTGGCCCTGGACCAAGCCCACCAAACACTGAGAGGTCCGAGGGTCCTCGCGACCCCCTGGCAAGCGTGTATCACCTCACTGTTCTCAGAAACACATCAAGAAATCCTTTGGTTCGTTTACATGTCAACACTGAGCCCACACCTGCAACACTCACCTGTACTCCCAGCGTCCCTGTTGAAGGCTGACACCTCCTTCAGGTCCAGGGTCTTGTTGGGCCACTGGCTCATTGTTGGCATAACGAAGGTCTGCCAGCAATAGGCCTTCCACCGGCAACGATCGATCCCAGTTCGAACTAATAGTACGTCATGAAACTGGCGTCTCATGCGTTAGTTAACATCGTCCTCACTTGTTTGATCCAAGATGAAAACCATCTTTAGGAAATCACATTTCTCGTATTGCAGGAGAGGCGTTCCTCTCTCCTACTGGGACAAAAGCTTCTGAAAATAGTTCCAATCTGCCTCGGCGAACCTTCCAAAATGTTGCCGGGAATAGTGAGAGGAAGTGTTTGTCAAGTCCTTCCAGCAGTGTTGACCCAAGAAAGTCCCTCAGAGGTCTTGTGACATCCCGAATACCTCTTACACGATGAGGAAAGTTACGCATGAGCGAGGCAACTGAGAGAGCCCCTTCATGAGCCTTTGAGTCCTCAGAGGGTACTCGGGTCCTCAGAGCGTACTGGGGTCTTTAGAGAGTACGGGGGTCCTCAGTGGATCCGTCCTGGCCGGATGTGAGCGGGAGGAACGCCGCCGATAATGTCGTCTTCACAGTAACTCTGGCATCCAGCTGCCCGCACAGCACTGGCTCCCAGCTCGACCTCACACGAGTAAATAAAGTCCCCTCTCCTCAAGACAGGCCTTGTTCACTACATAATTGCTCTGGCATTGAGCCGGGCGTCTCAGCCACAGGTGGCGGCAGTTAATCACCCGCCTAACGAGCACAATGACTGGTTCGACCCCTAGACATATATTCACTCCTAATGAAGAAGCTCTGACGGAAGCCACAATTTGCCCCAGTCACTCACCTCATCAGTCCCCATCTGCCAAGGCCGCTATCGATTCCCATCTTTCGCACTCGGTGGAGACGCGTTTACTTTGGTGAGACAACCTAGGGAACACACTCACAATGGGTAAACATACTCACACTGGCGAGACGTACTCACACTGGTGAGAGACACTTGGACAAGGGAAGCACTCACACTGGGGAGAGCCTTCATCACTGTCTCGGTGTCAACAGAGAAGAGTAATGAACACTCGTGTATGACACGGTAACGAGGTGGTCAGTGTCAACACACTTTTAATTACCTTACTTGTACCTCACATTACTATGTTCTATTGTACTATACTGACTATACTGTACTGTGCTGTGCTGTACGGAAAAGGTCCTACACTGTCAGGCCCCAACCCGTGATCCTCCTCTACTGTCACAACTCTGTAAACTTGAAGACGCTGTTCACACCCACAGGAGGTCCATCATGCAGTTTATTCCATTCATCCACCGCTCTACAATATAGAGGCGCCCCTGTCTGTACATCAGTCAGTCTTCTGTATAAACGGAGGTATTGTTGCCGGACACACAAACCCCCCCCCCCATACAAAGGTGTAGACACTTTGAGGGAGTTGCTAGACGCAAGATGACTAACCCGCTGCTGGAATGGAATATTTTCGGGAAAATATTCCACTGTTGAGCAGGAAGGCTTTATTGGCAAAATGGGAGCTACAGAGAGGGGAGATGGCGAGCTGAGGGACGTGAACAATGTTGTCAGCCGTTCAAGGCGTGCTGGCCAGGGAGGGAGGGAGGGAGGGAATGGCGGTGGTGAGGGGAGGGTGGGACATCCCTCAGCAGGAACGACCAGACCTGTCAGCAGTGGAAAGTGGTAACCCGTCAGTAGAGGGTACAAATGCTGTTCCACCTGGCCAGGGTTTGAATTGTCACGAGAAACGTTAAGATTTGGCGTACTCGTTTCCCTCCGTGATGAGTGATGGCAGGGAGAACAATGGAAGGAATCTGCTGGGGCAAGATCCTTAGGATGCGACTGCCGAAAATTTTGCAGATCTTTCCTCCAGCTCGGCTGAGGAATGAGAGAGGAGTCCAGGTTGGGTGTGTCCACAGACAGTATAGACGAAGCACCTGCCAACACATCTCGTGGAGGAGGAGAAGGTAAATCCTTTCCTACGAGTCCCGAGTCACCGGAGGGGCAGCTATGAAGTCCACCAGAAAATAGTTCGTCGAGGAAGCGTAAACTTAATGTTGAACGTTCAATCTGACCGCCAACTGTTCAGCTGGATGAAAGATTTCTGAAAATAGAATTTACCGAAGCGCCTCTCCCTCGGGTCATCTCTGACTGGGGAACGTCGTCCGAGACAGCAAATACTCTGAAGGAATCTTGCTCAGGGAGGAAAATCTCTCTCCTCTGCTACACAAAGGACTGATCCACGTTTTTTCCCAGTCTTCGTAACAATCACTGTGGTTGATAGTCACTTTACTGCTGTCATGTTGTCCTGAAACGTAATTTCCGATCCCTTCATTAAAGTATAATTTTCGAAAATAGTTTTCAGAACAAACAATTCTTTACATGTGTAGGTGAACTTTGGGTCCCATTGTCAGACAATTACGTTCACCTGTGGTGGCGCGTGGCAGCCCCGCAGCCTCTCCTGCCAGCCGTCTGTCCAAACCCAACTTGGAGAAGGAGCGAAGGAATCTGTCTGTACGAGAGGTGGAGCCTGGAGATGAGTTTCTGACCACTACAGAAACTTTTCTTATGGATATCTCTGGACACGTAACATAACCTTTACATTAGCAGGAAGGAACAGGTCGACTGGCAAGGTTGACTGGTTGAGAGATTGGTAGGGTGGACTGGTAGAGTCGACAAGAAGGGATATGTGCTTTAGCTGGTTTGGATATAATGTCACTTCCTTTAGCCTGCCAGACCCGATACACATCCAGATGACACTGTCGCAACTCCCAGTACTGTCCAGTACACCCATTCCTTACCCTCACTGACCTCTCCCTCAACACACAGTTTAGTACACCCACGACCGTCGGCCCGTCCCGCACCGAATGACTCAATGCAACTCCCATAACTCCATCTGTTGCCACGCCCACTCTCAGCCACCAACTGCATCCCCCAGCACCTCCTTATTTACACTTACACTGAAAAGACATCCTGTCTCATCCCCAATCCCCACACTACAATACATTACCTCAATCAAACTTTAGATTTGCCCTCAACTTTCTCCTTTACCATACTCTCCCAAACTTTGCCACCAGCTTCTGGAATTTCTCTCTGGATTCTGCCACCAGCACCATTGTCATCTGCAAACAGCAAAGAACTTAACTTCCAAATCCTCCTCCAATACCTATCACACCCTTGCTTACAGACTCATGCCGATAACTTCCTCTCCACCCCTTCTAGGAACCACCTTCACCGGGATCCACTCGCCTCCGTCCTTCCTATCTGCATCCATCCATAAACAGATTAAACAGCCATGGTGATTGTACACACTATTGACGAGGAACCGTCTTCACCGTGTGTGTGTGTAGGTCACCAAAGGTAAAGAAAACATGGACATCCAAATGTTATAATTTCCTATTCACAAAACTACAAAAAATACTGTGCTATAATACAATATTGTATTACAATAAAGCACAGTAGTACAATAAGGTACTGTATTTGAAAACCTCGAAATAAAGGCTGGTGACCCGACGCGGCAGGAAGCAGCCGCTCACCACAGAGTTAAATACTCAAGATAATGTTGGTAAACGAAGGATATAAACCATCAGTTCAGATGTAATACTTTATTCCCTGATAGAGGAATCGGGATCCTAGTACTGTCACTAGGTGCCCATGTACAATACCACCAGAAGCACCTGGCAAGTGTCCCGAGTACATGTAGATATAGGAAAGGGGCTTACTTAAGCGTGAGGAAGAACACTTTACACCAAACTGCATCACACAAGACTCAACCTTATGTTGCATATGGATACTTGATGTTACTTCATATACATTGTCCCAGTCAGCAGCATCATTACCTAATCTCACCAGTCAGCAGCATGATTAATAAACGTCACCGGTGACCAGGATGATTACTTAATTTCTCACTATTAAGTAGAATGATTACCAAATCTCACATCAGTCAACAGGATGATTACCTAATCTCTCAAAAGTCAGCAGGATGAATACCTAATCTCGCCAGTCACTAGGATGATTACCAAATCTTCTACAATAAGATATAAGGTATTGCATTCCTGTACATCATCATGTGAGCCAACGGTCGTACTCTCGCGCTCAAAAGAAAAAAAATCAATCCAGTCTGCATGAAATTTGTTCCCATTCAATATTTTTCTCCAAACCGTCCGCCTGAACATGAGTCTGTGCCACACAGAAAAAATCGCACACAAACAAAATTCGACAAAAAATGCGCTGTTATCGCCGTTGAACCCGCCAGGCAGCTGATGGCACTGCGAAAGATTCGACTGGCAGCTCTAAAGTCATTTATTTACTTCGCAAGTCGTCCATTTCGTTCGACTCTCGTGGACTGGGTTACCGCCTCTGATATGATCACACTTGCCCTTCGCAGGTTCCTCCTCCTCCAGGATAACCGCAGTATTTTGCGCACGAGGCGCGACCCGGGGGCACGGGCACCTGCTGCTGTCCCCTCCAGTCCTGGTCTGGAGTCTCCTGGATCACGTCCTGGCCAGATTCCTCAGCGTACACCAGGGGCAGCTCCAGCGGCATGAGCGACGCGTTCATCATGAGCAGGACGTGGCTGGGAAGGTCCAGGTAAGGGGACCATTCCTGCGGAGACAGAGAAACGTAACGCATTCTGGTGCGTGTGTGTGTGTGTGTGTGTGTTGTGTACTCAGTATAAACTCATTCATATGTCTTCCCGTCAGTAATTCGAGATGCAATGAACATTCTGTCATAAAGAAATAAACCTAAAAGATGTTACAAATCTAAACATCAGTTTTGAGGAAATGAGAAAGGAAAGTGGAGTCAAGAAGTAAACAGGAGAAAAGGAGACATAAACAGACACACACAACACAAAATAAGGACTTTTTCTCAAAAGGGAGAACATATGGACGTGTCTGGGGTAATGGGGAGGCTGCAGGGAGGGTAGTGGTAACACGTCACGATGAAGGTGTGGGGAGGGAAGTGGCGACCCATGGTGAGGCTTAGGGTGAGAGTTTTAGACATACAAAGAGGAAGACAACAGAAAGCTGTAACTAACGACCTTCCTTACACCAACTCAGTGATCGTCTCTTTGTGAAATATAACTTGACAGAGCAAATGGTTTCATGTAAGAGATGAATATATTGTGAGGGTGAGTGACTTCCATATCCAGTGAGTACAACAGTGCCCGTCCCACCAAAAGTACAGCAAAGAAGGTAAATAATAATCCAGAGATATCTTATAAAGTTACTGAAATAATCAACTGAAGTAAATCTACGACCCAAAGAGAAGACAGCTGGCCAATACTGACCCTGTCCGCTGCCTCAACCCGCTAACGCACACACACACACACACAGAGGGACACAAATGACGCTTCTTCATTCTTGCTCTCAACCCTGATGGCTACAGCATGGGAGGAGCGGTACAGGCGTTACGGTACCTGCAAGTACTGGAAGTACATGTAGCAGGCCAGGAGCGGGCGGAGGGTGAGCGCCCACGCCACACACAGGCCACACACGGACTCCAGGAGGCAGCGTCCCCTCGCATACACCAGCCGGCCTCCTGCAGAAGACAACCACACCGACAGTAGCCTCGCCCACCAGGTATACCCCCTTCCATAGTAGCAGGATATACCAGGCTCTGATATAACTTAGGCAATGGTAAGATATACCAGGCTCTAGTATACCCTAAGCCATGGTAGGATATACCATACCCTAGTATACTTCAGGTCGTGGGAGTTGTGAATACACAACACCTGCTCAGGCAGGTTGTGGAGAGAACAAGATGGTGACGTTACAGGGAGGACGGACGCTCGCGAAAATATCATACCTTGTGAGGGCAGCTTGCTGCCTTCAGGGTAGTGTTGATCGGCCTTACTCTTTGTTACGGGCGTGTGCTGGCTGAGGGCCGTCACCAGCACCACCAGCATCACCGTCGTCACCCACTCAGCCCCTGCCAGCAGCAACCAGTCGCCCGTGATCTGCTTTTCACAGATGACCATCTCTGGGGAGAGAGAGACAGTGGTATCAGGGAAAGCATGTCCTCTGGTGCACCTAGAATACCGTGTAAAGGGAGCCTCCAGTACCCGATACAAGGAGCCTCCAGTAGAGTGCATAGAAAGGCTCCAGTACAGCGGGCGGCGAACCTTACCATTCATCATTTCACATCCAGTAACTTACCCACTGGATAGAGCCCATACCCCAGGACAAGATCCATCCACATACCGGCAACTATTATCCTCCTAGAGAGTAAGTTATCATATAATGGTAAGAAACTTAGTGCTGGAGTCACTGTGGTATTGGCTTACTTGTCTGCTGCAGAATCGTATAGTTGTGGAGGTTTTGGTAGAAGACCCGGGAGGGGAGGAGCCACGCCCTGCGAGCCAGGAGGTGCCACACCACATCGTGCACCACCAGCGGCCCCACCAGCCCCACCACCGTCCACGCTGCCCACCCGGCCACCACCTGCACCAACACACCCATCATTAGAAACCTGGTCAGGACCCACCAACCCCTGGCCACCCACGGGAGCCTTACTGAGCCCCTCGCCTGCCACCATTATCTGTCCCCAAGAAAAGTGACGATCGCAAGCATGACGTCAATTGGACGTGACCTTAATTCCGGGGCATGACCTTACCAAGGTATCCCGCAGGAGGCCAGGTCCTCCCAGCCTCTCCAGAGGTATCCTACGGTTACAGCAACACTCTCAAGGAGGTGAAGGACTCACGTTATTCCTATGACGAAGGTACATGAAGGAGGAGACGACGAGGACAGTGAGGAGGCCGCTGGCTGCCCTATCCTGCAGGTAACAGTGGAAGCTGGACACCCATCCTGTAGGACACCAGACTGGGTCACTGATGTTGCACCCAACACTTAGTACACCACTACATCCAACACTGACTCTCTAGTGGTACACTTTTACACCCATCAATGACTCACGGTACACTATTACACCCATCAGTAACACGGTGCAGTGCAAGGCCACGCAGACTCACGGTACAGTGTTACCCCAGCGCTCCGCCTGTGACCACTAGGTATGTACACCTGTATATGCGATGATTTATTGGTGTATTATGCAGCACAAGTGCACACCTATACTGTTGCCATGTATACATCCCCTTCATGTTAACACACACACACACACAGAGGAGAGGTGTACGAGAGCAAGTAACGATTATAGCAGGAAAAGAAAGGGGAAACCAAGTAAATTGGGGAAAGAATATTGTGGACAAGCCAGGTGGAAATCCAAAACTTTTTAACAGACTCGTCAGGAGTCGATTGTCAGTTATTAAGGAGCAGCTGATCTGGCTGGGGGACTCAGAGGAAAGAATTGCAGAGGATTCTCCGAGGATACGTGAGGAACTGGATGACACAGTCAAAGGTGTTTTCACAGTGGAAGACACTGCATCTCCGACACCATGTGAAGTGGAATGAGAAGGTTTGAAAAATCCCTGACGTACGTTATGAAGACACGTACAAAATACCAAAGGTTCTTGACCCACGTACGTAAGGCTCATCACATGTGATGAAGATGTGTACAGACATGTGATGAACCACACGAAATAAGATGTTGCTGGGGAAAGGCCAAGTTGGCTACGTGGCCTTTCCCCAGCCACACCTTTCACACCGTCAAGGCTGTAGGTGGGACCCGCCAGTCAAGTGTCAGGAGCAGGTCGCTCTCCCCTCGCCTTCCTACCTCCGCCATATTACCAAGCCAGAGACATCAACATCATCTTCCTCCCGACCTGACTGAGACATCAGCTACACACGTTCATTCCTCACACGAGGCACGAGCACCCAGTATACTGGCTACACCCATCCATTACACTGGGTCCATCCACTCACTACACTGCTTCCTGCCCACACCATGATGACCCCCAGAGAAAGGTGGGGTGATGGGTGACGCACCAAGAGTTGCTTCCCCCAGCTCCTCGTCAGCGTCCACGGCCCGCAGCGTCAGCACCGGCAGCCACAGGATGACGTACTCGGCCCCCACCACGAAGGAAGTCATCAGGAGCTGACCTCTGGCACTCAGTGTTTGCCCCGAGTCTGTTGAAGAGTGTGTGTGTCAGCTGGTGGGTGCCGATGCTCTTACGTCCGTGTCAGCTGATGGTTTCAAAAGAAAGATCAGGAAGACTGTGAATCTTGGGAAGTGATCTCAGATTTGAGATTTCGAGAACGTAAGAGTAACAAGCATAAGATTAGAGAACGGAAGGATGAGGAACATATGATTAAGGATTGAAGGATTAGGGAACGTACCCAGACGATCCCCAATAACTGTGATTCTCTTGACGATGGCGGCGAGACGCTGGAGCGCCAGGATGAGGAACGCCAGGAAACAGAGGCGCTGGATCGCCGGGCTGATGACTTGACGCCAACCTGATGACCAGTCGCGTCGTTAGTGATAACATTACATCCCTGGATGACGTTCCAACACCCCTGGTTGTGCACACAAAACAAGGGATGGATTCTAAGAACAGGGAGGCAGGTCGGGAATATCTAGGTTCATGTGAAAACAAAGGGAAGTGAAGATGCAAATTCTAAGAAAGTGCCCTGGAAAATTTCCTGTATCATAGTATCACCGAGAACACCTGTGTAGAGCGGCTCAGATGTCATCAGTGTTGGGTCTTTTCTTATCAGAAAATGGAAAAAGTTATCAGATAAAACACTGGGAAGTCAGGGGGACCATGCACTACAGTGTGCGAGTCTGACTGCCTGCTTACTGAGGAAATAAAACGATCAGAAAATAAACCATACTCAAAAATAAGATATAGTTGCGTTAACCATTTGGATAGAAACAATGTACAGAGGAATATACACTGAGTTAAGCAGTTTCATAGCCAGAGCACTGAGGTAGGCACTAAGAAGTCTTTGATGAGAGAGGTGTGTACATAAACGTTATAGACGAGTAAAAAAAGCAAAAAGATATTTGCCTTAAAAAAAGAAATGTAAAAAGATAAAGGTTCAATACGAAGCAAAATGTTTCCTTATTAGTATGGATGAAATCAGGTTGACCTTGTATACAGCTGTTGGGATCAAGATTGTCGAAGCGAGATCATCGTAAGCACCTGTAGCAGACAACATGCTCTTTTCTGATGTTAATAAGTCAAGGCGTTCTGGACAGCACTCGCTGTCTTAGTTTCTCACTCGGGGAATCATCTTGAAAGCTTACCTCCGTACTTCCTAATGTCTATACCTTCTTCCAAAGAGAATGACCAAAACTAGCCATCATCAATCTAAACAATGAACAATGCTGGGCTGGGCTGGGCTTAGCCAATTCCCTTCGTAAAGCACGAAACATCACCACCACACACACACACACACCCAGTCTTCGAGAGGGATGCAAATAAGACACCAAAACACCTCACCAGTAAAGCTGCCACACACTTTACTGAGGCCACACCGTGCGTGTGTACTCACTCACCAGCACAAAACGGCTCCCGGCGGCGGACCACTTGTTACGTCTAACCATTCTAAGGCTTGACTGTTCATTTTCCTTTTAGAGTAGTTAACCAGTTTCCTTGTTACCGAAGTACAACCCCATCTATACAACCTGACTAACTTTTGCCAATAATCTTTGACGTGTGTCATGAAATGCTTTCAGAAAATGTATGAAACATCGCTTTTACTTTCATTATAGTGTTGATTCCGTAAGAGACAATCGAGTTTGTTGTGAAAACCATTCGGCACGTCGTTATTTAAGCGGATCCTCTAAATGATAACAATCTTGCCCCGTGAGATGGTCTTCAAGACTATACTGACCACGGACGTCAAGTCTTTTGACGATAGTTTTCGTTTAAGGACTCGTTACCTCTATTGAAATGGCCTACGCTTTGAGATTTCCCTTTCTTTCCTTTGCCTTCCTAAAAAGAAAATGTCAAATTTCTCGGACACCATCACTGACTTTTCCCTGACCCGCGAGATCCCGAGCTATTCATTAACCTGTACAGGTCTTCAGTCTTCACTGGGCGGGAGGCGAGTGTAAGGATGGTGTTGGTTCCTCCCAAGGTTTCTCACTTGCCCCAAGGCCCACGGTCTTACCTGCCACGACTCCTTCCACCATGTACAACATCCTGACGAAGGTGAAGACAGGTCTCCCTCCAGTGTCAGTCGCGGTGGTGGTATGAACAAGGTCGGAGGTGTCTCCCGCTTTTCCTCCGTCGTCAACTGATGCAGGTGCTCGTCAACACATTGACAGAATAAAACCTGCTTTCAGTCGACACCAGAGTCTGGTGGCAGGACAAAGCTAAGGGTCGGTCACTACACCACGGCCTCCTACACTGGACGCACCGATACAGGGACTGTAAGCTTGGTTAACACACCAGCAAAAGCCCCAGTGCAACACTGTTTCACCGGAGGGAACGGATGTTGCCAGGTTGTGTTTGGTCCATTGCGGCAAATGGACAAATGGTATGTTTTCCCAACAGGTGTTGCTCACATCTGCACACCTCACGCACAACAAACATCCACGAGGCATCTGTAGGAAACATGTTTGTACCCTCGAAGAACGAACGACTACACTTGTGGGTAACAGTAACACTTACATGACGAGCTACAAACTGAGACTGGTTACCCGCCAGCAAGAAATGAAAAAATATGAAGGAACGTAGTACAAGACTCATATCTGATGAAGCAAATCGTTGAAAAAAAAATATGTACTGGTCTTTAACAGTGTACTCTCTCACTATACGCCTCCTTCTAAAACACTATTTTTTACATATACTTCCAAAAGTATGCTGATGCTCTCTCATCCAACTCTCACTAGACATTTTCCAGCCCTAACATCTTTCCTTAACCTGTTGGACATCTAATCACACTCGAATCTTTCCTTGCATGTAACACCTATACACCTCTTTCAATATCCCAACTTACTCTGTGCACTACTTACCTTTTCTCAAAAGCCCACCTCCCACACGCTACATACTTCCCTCGCACATATTTATGTCGAAGGCTCGTCACGGACAGATGTCCAGATCAAGCCCGGGCCCTAACTGAAAGGTAGAGAGAAATATGAAACGAAGAAGAAAGACAAGGGAAAGCATCTAAGAATTTCGGAGGAAGTGAAAGACCTGTCTTTTGAAATGTGCCAGGTCAATAGTTATTGGGAAAGACATGAGAAGGTAAAGAGTTCCAAAGCTTCGACGTGCAGGGAAAGAAGTAGGTATCAAAACGACCCACCCTCCAGTTGCCGATGGCCACAAAATAATCATGTGACAGCAGCTTGCCGAGTATTGCGTGATCTAGCAAGTGGTGTGGGTACACAAGCAAACACCTATCGGGAGCACAAACCAAAGTAATACCTATAAAAGGGGAAAAGTGAACTAACATTGCGGCGTAATGCAATGGGATCAAGTTTGGAAGTTTGCCTGGGACACAAGTCGGACAGCTTTCGACTCAACTTTTTCAAGTAAGGATGCAGAGCTAGAACCACCCCAAATGTGAAAGCAGTACTCCATACAAGGACAAATTAATTCTTTGTTTAAACGGAGCAACTGTTCAGAACAGTAGTAGTTTCGACATCTAAACAGGACACCGTTTCTATATACCTCTCCTCCGCTACTTTCATTCGCTCTCACTCTGTCATTCTTCTACCAATTTCTAACCTAGCTCACTCATTTTCAAACGTATAATTTCCTATTTTCTTAAATACAAACTTTCAAAAGATCTTATCCCCACCATGAAGTTACCAGGCATCCTAACAGCTGCTTCACTCAGCACTTAACATTTACAAATCTCTCTCAGTGTCAGTTATAATATTCATTAATGTCCACTTTTATTAGCCCCACACTCACGTATATTTATGGATGTCCTCTATCAAACCAGCTATTAGTAATCCTGTTGCAGTATACAACTCTACAAACTGATCACTACTTTCATTCGCATGAATTGGTAACCCATGCTCCACAAGTACACCTTTAGTGCCACGTCATTCACTTCCGCATTCAAATCGACAATCGCCATTACTCTTTCATATCAAGACTGTCAATGCGTTAAGCTCAGTTCCCCCTAAACACTTGCCTCCTCTTCACTCCTGAATACCTGGTGCATACCAACAATCACACACCTCCCATAATCCATCTTTATTTCTCCCAAGTCATTCACCAATTCTCGACAGTCCCACAGCTCCGGTGTGCCAGTCTCTTACGCCTTTACCCTTACAATAACCAAAGACTGTTTGCTCAAAACTCGCATTTAATCACATTAAATTCTACATTCTGCTGGAGTTTTGTGAATGAAGAGTTGCAGACTAGTATGGGCAAGAAGAAAGTGGATTACAGGAGGTGAGTGACGCACATACTATTGAGGAGTGAAGTAGTGTTTTGGAAGTAGCCTTGTCACTGTCTGCAACTTCGATGCAAGGGATATTTATGCAAGAGAGGGCAAGGTGGCATTTGAGGGTGTCAATAGGAGGCATTGGATGTCTCATGTTAATGAAATTTGTGGACATCTGTTATCAAAGTTGTGTGCTGAAAAAGAAGATTACGAATGCCCGATTTCAAAAATAAGGTGCATATCTAAGTATACTTGGACTTGTGGGGTTTAAGAGCAGAGTGGGTATTATTAGATTGTCAGACTCTTTTGGATGTGAATGTGATGACAGGGGCAGCATGTGGGATGCCTTATCACACTTGGTGGAAGGTGGGTGGTACAAGTAAAGGTGCCTGAGAAGACTTGTGCAGATAGCAAGTGTTAACTGTATAAATGGTTAGGGAAAAAATGTTAAGCACGCATTACAGTAACACTGTTTGCTGTTATCTACATTACTGAGGCACAATTTAACAACGGATATTATGTAACAAAATTTATATTGTGTATTGTTCATTCTGTAGGGATAAAATGTTTAAACTTAAAAAAAATTGGGGCTGTACAGGTGTGAGCAGAAAATTCTATTGAAAGGTTAAAGGGTTACAAGGATAGAAAGTCAGATTTAATACCAGTTTGCATAGTGAAGACCTGCAAGTTGCACATGAGTTTACTTATCAGGGAGGGAACTCTACTAAACAGTAATGGGAAAGCTAGATTTGTGTGCAGAATCATGCAAAGGAGAAAAAACAGGAGTGCAGTGAGAGCTCTGGCATACAAAAACACTTTGAACACAGAGCCCTGCAGAAAATACTTATTCCTGTGATGATGTACATGTGAAGACCTTGTATATATAGCTGTTACAATAAATAATAACATTGGAAATGGAAAACTTGCATACTATAACTGAAATTCGGAGGTAAGGTCATGAATGTAGTAATAAAAGAAAAACATGTGGGTCAGTCATTTCAGACAGCATGGTAACAGAAAACAAATGGCAGATATGGCAGATGACACGTTGGTCAATACATTACAGCAGCCCCGAATTATCAAATAGGAGATGCAGACCATAGGAGTGATGAATAAAGAAAAACTGATTCAGTTTAGGTGATCATTTCTGATGTTAAGAGGAATGACTATGGATAAAACTCGATAAAAGCATTTGTTGTATAGAAGCCAAATGAATGAGGGCCTTTGATTTGACAAATGAACTTAGTGTGTACTTGTGGAACAATGTGGTAGCAAAATTATTACTGTGAGCAAGAATGTACTTGTGCTACCATGTAGCACTTTCGTAAATGTCGAGTTCATAGTTCACTTTATAAAACACTAGGAAACATACTAAAAGCGTAAGGACATTTTGTATTTTGGAGGCTGTGTATCAATTCAAACCTTTAGAAATAAGTCAAATGGGGAAAATTCCTTTAATATACATTGTACTGAAACTTGGGGGAGGGTTGGTTCTGGAGGCACTGAGGAATAAGAGAGGTCATCATCAGGAAGTGTAAAAATGTCTGAGTGCAAATTAGTCCAAGTAATGTTGTATGGATGTGAGGTATGGGCTATAAACTAAGAATGTACAGAAGAGGGTGAATGTGTTCTAAATGAAAATGTGAGGACAACAGGTGGGGTGAGAAGGGTTGATCTAGCAAGGACAGATTGAGAGAGGTGTGTTGTAAGAAGAGTATGGCTAAGAGCTGAAGGTGTACTAAAATGGCTTGACATAGAGAGAGAAAATGAATGGAAAGTGACAGAGATCTCAGAAGTGGTTGGGACAGGCAAAAGGAGATGGAAGGACACTGCATAAACTTTCGATTGCTTGGGGCCAAAACATGCAGGAGGATGAAAGGTGTTCTCAGGATAAGGTGAATTGGAGTGATATGGTATACAGGAGGTGATGTGCTGCCAACAGATTAACCCAAGGCACATGAAGGTGCCCGGGGAAACAAGAGGAAAGTCTGTGAGGCTTGCCTGTGGTTTCAGTACATTACTCATGACTGCAATTCAATGGATGTGGGCGAGTGGGGCCTTTTCTTTGCCTGATTCTGGCGCTACCTCACTAACACGGACAAGCATGAAAAGTTTCCCTGTTTATGAATTCTTAAAAAAGGTAACTTACTACCCTTATCTATTCAATCTTGACCTTCACAGAGGTAAAGCAAACCATTAAATTTTAATGTTAAGATTTTTATCAATATTCCAAACAAAATACATCTTTAATAAATCAGCTGTCTGCAAAACATTGTCTGACCATCATACATTTTCAGAGGTGGTACACGGATAAGGTTT
>JAUUDW010649694.1:0-26704 GCA_032361385.1 Panulirus guttatus | reverse complement strand
AGAACAGAGAAGGGGGCCAAGTGAGGATTTTCCCTCTAAGGCTCAGTCCTCTGTTCTTAACGCTACCTCGCAAATGCAGGAAATGGCGGATATGTATGAAAAAAAAAATGTGGATGTGGACAGGAAGCTGTGGTTCCGGTACATTACACATGACAGCTAGAGACTGAGTGTGAGCAAATGTAGCCTTTTTTTCGTCTGTTTCCTGGTGTTACCTCAATGACACGGGTTGGCGATGCTGTTTCTTGTGGGGTGGGGTGGCACTAGTTATGGATGGAGGCAAGCAAGTATGAATGTGTACATATGTATATGCATGTGTATGTATATGTATTTATATATGTATATGTATGTATTGTGCATATATGTGCATGTTTGTACATATTTGTGTATGTGAGAGAATGGAGCTTTCTTCATCTGTTTCCTGGTGCTTCCTCGCTAACGCGGGAAATAGCAAGCAAGTATAATAAATGAATAAATGATTATATATATTATTGATTTATTTATTTATTATACTTGATCGCTGTTTCCCGCATTAGTGAGGTAGTGCCAGGAAACAGATGAAGAAAGATCCATCCATTCACATACACACATATGTACATACATGCACAAAACATGCATATACATACCAACATATATGTATATACATATATAAACATGCAGATACACAAATACATTCATACTCGCTCCCCTCCATCCACTCCTAACGCCACCCCGCCCCACAGGAAATAGCCTCGCCACTCCCTGCATCAGCGAGGTAGCGCCAGGAAACAGACGAAAAAGGCCCCATTGACTCGCACTCAGTCTAGCTGTCATGTGTAATGCACCAAAACCAAAGCTCCCTATCCACATCCAGGCCTCACAAACCTTTCCATGATTTACCCAGACATTTCACTTGCCCTGGTTCAGTCCACTGACAACATATCGATCCCAGTATACCACATCGCTCCATTTCGCTCTCTTTCGTGCACGACTTTCACCCTCCTGCATGTTCAGGCTCCAACCACTCAAAATCCCTTTCAATTCATCCTTCCACCTCCAATTTGGTCTCCTGCTTCTCCTTGTTCCCTTTAAAACTGTCTATTACAAAAGATGACACTAATACTCCTCGCCTTAACAGGATACTTACTTCTAACAGTGATCGTGTGGATGAACCATTTCCAATAAGCTCCTGGAACTCCCTTGTGGTCCAATGGCGATCTTTGAAGAACCTATAAAATGAGAAATAAAAGTTTTCTAACATGACCTTAAGAAAAAAAAACTATTTAAGGTATCCCTATAAGCAAGCCACCAGCTTTGTTTTCCCCTTCCCCTTATTTCCTTAAAAAAAAAAAAAGTGAATGATCATTCAAATTTCCTTTGAGTGCCCATTGACAGTGATGCCTACAAGCCACTCACATACTCTCCTAGTCTGTTTACAATCAGATGGGATGGCCATTGTTTACAATTCCCTAATTAACCATGTGCTCATTGGCTATCAACATACCATATTCTCAAGGTGAAACACCTCCTGCTTCAGCAAAGACAAGGGAGGAGCTGGTGTACACTTCCACAAAAGTATCGCCCCAAGGCCTCAAGTTCCTAACAATTTAAAACTGGCCTACCAAGATTAAAATGACAGGGTGGCTGCAAAGCCAAGTCTTGGTTGGTAAGTAGATTATTTGAAAATCAGGGTAGCAGTAAAATCTAGTTTTAATCTCCGTTGGACATGTGTAGCTTATTAGAAACTTCAGGACTGGGGGGCCGATACTTTTTTGGGTGTGTACAATATTGTGGCAAACATAGTAAGGCTTGGTTATATAAAAAAGTAAAACAGTAAGGCTGCCAGGTGGCTTGGCATTATACAGTCAAATATGCTATGCAAAACTCAATGAGGCATAACCATCCCAAGTCAGTTTTTTTAGAATAAAACCTTTAAAAGACCATAAGAGTTGTAAACAAAAATGTGTCTATACAAAGCCCACTCTTCACTGAAAAGGAAAAGGATCAGAAAAAAAGTTAAAACCTACAAAAGAGCACTGTTACAAGCAAAGGCTGGTTTGAATGGTTAAAGCATCACAACTTGAATTGTCAGATGAGGCTGTGAGTGCAACAATGATCCTGACAAAAGGTTGGAGCTGACAGATATCATTGTTGAGGGAAGATACAGTGAGAATAGGTTGCAACTGAAACTCCAGCCAAACTGCACCATCATCAAGGACAAGTCCGTGCAAAGTTTCACGGCCTTCAAAGACTATATCACACTCATGCTGTCTTCAAATGCCGTGGAAACTTTAAACTTATATAAATGGTGACCTATGAACATGCTTGCCCTACTGCACTGCCAGATGTCACAACTGCCCAACTAGGAAGGCTCAGATGAAATGTCTTGTTTGATAATTGTTTTGTGAATGGTTTCACCCTCTGAGAGAATGCTGTGCCACAAGGAACTCCTAAGTGCACTGCTACTGATTGATAATGTACCAAACTACCATTCCACTATCAAGATACAACTCTTTCTCTCTCAACACTATACCATCTGTACAACCAATGGGTAGTACCTTTCTAGGCTACCCATCTTTTCTTCAACTAAATGAAAGCACTCCAATGTAAAGACAAGGATTCAGTGGTGTAACAGTTCTGTCACTACAAGGACAGAGATTGGTGTGCAAAAGTCGACGATCTATCATAAACCAGAATACTTTACAGCTGCTAAAAATCCCTTGTTCATGCATCTTGCTTCAGAGGTTAAACAAGAGTTTTGGAGAGTGGATGGTAAAGCAGGTCATGGCTGACATTTTTAAGTGTACAACAGAAATTTCCTAGGAGATAATAAGTTATCAAATTCTCAGAAAATAATCCTTCCTCTTACAATTCACAGATGCATCCCCATCTTGAAGAGTATTGTGTAGTATACTGTTTTAAATTCTAGTCACTCCACTCCAGCCCAAGAATCACAGTTGAAGCCTTTCATGTCACTCAGAACTAGGTAAGTTACCATCACAGGTAAGCAAAACTACAAAAACTGAATATCAGTTATTACTGTCAACATAAAATTCTTTTCTGTTCTTAACCCTTAAGGGATTTTAAAAATATCCAAATAAATTCTGTACTGCACACAAATTAACCTTTATTCAACATACCTTGTTTCATTGCGTTTGTAAAATTTATCCCAGTTCTTAGCAGCCTCTTTTTCCAGCTTCTGTTGTTGAAATTCTCCAACTAATCCACGGGAATCTTGGTAATGCAAGCACTTTATCTCTGAAGGATCAAGTATACGAAGGTAGTGACCAACTTCCCCACTTTCCTGATGTGTAGATTCACTGTCAGCTTTCGACATTTTACCTGAATAACAGAAAAATGAATGACTTTTTTTTGAACTGTAAAAAATATCAAATGTATTTTTTTCTAAGCAGTACTATAACCCTTGCTAAAACAATATTTTAGTGTACCTCTTCTCATTGAGGCAAACTGCAAAAATTACAAGTCTGTCTCACCCACAAAGAATAGGAAATTATCTACTTCCACTTGACGGCCAGAGAGGAACAACTCCAGACTGGTGCTTTTGGGAAGCCACAAACAAGAGTAGATAGAGGTCAAGCTTCCCATACTGAAACCAACATTAATAGTTGGCAGTAGCAATTATCTTACCATGCCACAACTAAAACTGTACTTTCATTAACCAAACTAATCTATTTTAGGACAGCCTGTATAAAGGGTAGTCCTGCTACACAATGAAGTAAAGTTTGCCACATTCTAAAATACTTGTTGGGGCAAGCATATGCAAAGTAAAGTCTCGTGTTAGTCTTATAGAAATTGAGCAACTCTAAAGTTAACCTTGTATCCTAAACTTTTTGCTTATCCTTTAAACCACATAATTTCACAATCTCGCCTTCCACCTGCCTTATGTGCATTCAATCATTCTATTTTGCACCCATTCTTAGTTCACAATCAACCCATATTATACATCCCATTCAGAGGAACATGACTTCCGTTCTCTACAAAGATATTAACATTCCCATTCAAGATTGGTTCTAAGTGTTAGAGCTAGTAAAGGAAAAGCTTTAATTAATCAGTATGCCATGGATGTGAATGTTCTCAGACATCCGCAGGGCCAGTAATTTGCAAAGGGCCTATACAAATTACGTTCAGATTTCAGTTAAGTGTCCCTCTTTTCTACTCTACTCCATTAATTCTGATGATCAATAACAATCCATTCAATACACTGTTTAGCTGATACAGGGTGCTTTTACCTCAATTTCCCTCTACTTCAATGCTCTACCCATTCTATGGAAACCACTTTAAAAGAAGAGACTACATTATGAAACATGCTAGGAAGAGGGAGTGATTATGATGGATACAAGTCATCAAAACAGTCTAACGCACCAGTATGTATTACCCACCAAAAGTGATTGAAACACCAATTGGGTAGATTTCTAGTTTCCACACAATTCACAGATGAGTAAAACGCTATTCTGCCGACTAGTTGGCAAGAGAAACTGAAGATATTTTTCAGAATAATGCATCCACTAAAACTCGTTACTCTTACCCAGACTGTGATAAATACAAACTTACGAGTATAAGGCATGCTCCAACCTTCACTTTTACACCTGCCGCAGCATCAAAACTGCCTAATCTAGCATATGCTAAACTCAAAATACCACAGGTATCCGCCGAGGTTTGAGTATGACGGCTGTGTACATGAGCAAGTAATGATCAGCAAGGTGTCGCACCAGAGAATGGAATGCTTATAATATTAACAAATACTGCAACCGTTTATCAAGCTTCCCAGTTTAGCTTAAATAGATAAATATACATTTCAGTCGAGAAAATAAAGGATGACCAACATGCCACTTGTCGGCAAAATAGCAATGACAAATGATGCAGTCTGCTTTATAGCATTCGAGTCATTAAATCATGCCAACTTGCCAACATAAGCTTTAACTAGTCAAAATACATTTAAGCCACTAATCCCAGCTAATTCACGTAATAACTTTTCTGTGGTGCATAGTAATGCAGCAGTACCACTCGTCTAACTCTGCAGTAGTCACCACTAAAATTCTAAGTTGTGACGAATGCATCCAAAATAAAAAAAAAAAACGTTACTTGATTATGTAGAAATTCGCAATGATGATTAAAGTGTCTCGGGTAACTAACTGAAATTATGCCTCATTTAAACTGACGCCGCCATACGGTACATCCGAACGGTTTGCCATGTATCAACCACTATCGTGACAAGATATACTTAAAAGAATATACTTAATCATACTGAAGTAAAAAAGCGAAGTTCACAATGGATCAAAAGAAATCTTCCTGATAGACGGTACAACATGGCGTGGCTGACCTACATCCCTACACTCCGAATACCACCGGATACCATGGAAGGTCGGGTCTAACGGTACCATCTATCATATACACCTGTGGTACTGGAGAATATCCTATTGGTTAATATAATTCGTTTATATTCATTCCTGTTTCTATGGATTCATTAGACAAGTGACCAACGCGAAGCAATGACCCTTCTTGGTGTCTGAAAATTATAAGTTTTTTTTTCAAGATATATAAATACGATAATAAATATGAAATATAGACAAATTTATACAAGGAGAAATACATCTTGTGTGCGTCTAGCAATACTCGCTACAGGCTCGGGTGCCGACACAACGCCTTGCGACATGTTAATATTAGCACATATCACCACCTACATGCGTCCCACATATGGACGCAATTTGTTCCACGTTTCCAGTTCTTTCGAAAATTATTAAACCGTATAACATAACATCTTTAGCGTGTTCTTTTGCCGGCAGGCAGTCATTCGTTAAGGTGAGCCCCATATCAGAATATCCGTGAACTCCTTACCCGATAAAATCAACTAAACCCAATTATATTAATTTGGCATTTTTTTTTTTGTTCCCGTAGACGATTACGACAGGAGAAATAAGTGGTAAAGTTTTCTTTTATATTCCAACAATCATATCAATTTGCCTTGGAAAATATCTTTTTCACGAAGGCTAGAGCCGGCGAATTCGATGTTTTTCAAGGTTTCGGGCTTTCGGGGACAAAATTATGTTGAATGTTGTACTGGAAACACGGCTGCTTCACTACACAAAAAAATATCAAAGATTTTTGTGTTTTTCTATAAAAAAAATATATTAATCATGAGAAAAATAATTCATGGAGCAAAAACAAACTGCGGTGCAAAGAAATTAAAGTCCACAAATCATACTTGAAAAGAACTGGAAAACTCTTAAGAAACTAGAAAGCCACGTGAACCAGCCATGCGAACGCGTGAAACTCAAACCTACCCACCTAGCAACAAAATGATTGTACTCATGTATCACAGTTCATCGACCTTGAGAAAACCTTTCGTTTGAATATACACGTGGCATAAGATTAAAAAATATTTAATTAATGACGAGTTAATGATGCAACTATCACGGACGTACATACCTTTCACTAGTTGACGTAGAAATGAATGTACCGATGGTTCACTGTTCTGTCCAGCTCCGATACATGACGTCATTTCCTTGGATGCTGAAAGAAAGCCATTTATAGGAAGAAATGTATTTACAAAGCATCATTACAGTCTATGTACACCTTATTTATTAACTTACTTATATCTCTTTGTAACATATAGAATAATAATAAAAGTAAATATTGTTTTCTTGTTAAAATAACGGTTATCTACAGAACAAAAATAAAAATTAAAATGCCTACTTTGACTATCGTCAGGTTCTAGAGTTGGAAGACGTGTACCAATAGCAGCGGGGCCTGCCTGATGACGTTGGCCAATCAGAAAGGCTGAAGTTGTACCACGTGGTTTAATCTAGCCAATGGTTGAAGTCCACGAAACTCAGCAGACAATATTTCTACCCTCTCTCGCAGGCGGGGACCATATAGTGTCATTCACCACCCAGACATCGAGAGTGTTTGTGTGGAACTTTTAGTGAAGTATTCTGTGAAGAGAAAAATATTTAAGTGTTGGATACAGTGGTAAGTGTCGATATATATCTGCTGTAGGGTTATGTGGCTATACGTTTTATAGTGTAAAAATTTTTCTGTATTGATCGTATGGGGTGTTGCCGGTTTGATGCTGTTTCAAGTTTCGTGTCCATATATGTATAGTAGGATCTTTACTATTGTATTAATAACATTTAATTGTATAGTATTAGGTCTCGGGTTCATGTTTAATAGTATTTTTATATTAGTGGTAGGTAACTAGTAATTTCGCAGCGTATTAATTGAACTAAAAATACTAGGTATAGCCTCATTAATTATTCAAATATTTTATCATAATTCTGACTGTATAAAGAATTAAATACAATAAGGTATCGTAAGGCATTCCAACTAAAGTAAGTCTAAATTTCTGGTGGTTGACGTTTGACATTTAAGCCGGGTGTAAACCCACGTATGACGTAAACTGACCTAATTAACATATATGTTGGAGCATAAGTTTCTATGTATTGGGGTATTGTAGTTTGCTGATGCACTTTCTGTAGTGTTCAGGATAAAAGTTTGCTTACCGTTGTAACACTATGGTTCTGGAATGTACCACGAAGGAAATCGATAAAGCAAGTTTGGAGTATATCCCACCTGGTTTCATGTCCAGTTTATCTTGTATTTATGGAATTAATGACCGTGGCTAGATTAGTGGTAGGGTATTCAGAATGTTTCAAATGAGTACATAAAACGGTTTATAGATCAAAACCAGACTTCCGAGCTTTTCAGCAGGTTGAAAGCTGACGACTTGCTGTTTTTTAATTGGTGTTGGAACCTTCCTTTGATTCCATTAGAAGACCAGCTCATAGTGAATGTTAGTTCAAACAAGATTGTTAATCGTTTGTCTCTGTTCTAAAATAAACGTACACGGTTTGTAATTTTTAGGAGATGCATGGAAAGTCGTATGAAATTTTACGGGGATTTATTTTTGGTTTTTAAAATTTACCTATATTTTATTCCCCTTCCTAACGTGTAACAGATTTTTTGCTCTTATATATGTTTAATATTCATTTATAGCTTCCCCTTCAGGTTTGTCATACATTTGTGAACTTTTCATTGGTAGAACTAATTGATGAAATATAAAGAGACCATTGAAAATCTTTGGTAAAACGTTTACTGTAATTAATGTATTTTGGTTATTTTTTGCCAATTATTTTTTGTTTCCCACATCTTTCATACCCCACCCACTTTGTGTGGCTCAGCGTATGGATGCCTCTTGTCTAGTATATACATTGTGTGACCCCCGTACTGTAAGAAGTTACAGATTTAATATTCTTTTCCAGATTCATTATGAGGTGTTGGACAGTGTTAGCCCTTGTGGCTGCTGTGGCAGTAGTAACTGCCAAAGAAAATAAAAAGGAAGATGTAGGAACGGTTATCGGAATAGATCTTGGAACTACCTACTCTTGGTAAGTTTTTGCAATTTTGACAAACTTTTGTAATTTTGAAACTTGTGAAGCATCCCAGACTATTTCTAGGTTAATTCCTTCAATTCTCTTCCTTTTATATAGTTTACCTCTGATACATTTAAAGAACCTAATGTGAAATGCATTTAAAAAGTCTGTTATGCTGTATAGTTGACAAAAGCTTGTGATGTAGGAAATTAACATGTATACATGGAACAGATATATTTCAAGGATGTTGTTGCTTTCTTTCGCCTAAGTGAATATTGCAAAATAATTCCACAAGAATTTAAAAACTAATTAGTATGAGGTAGAAAAACTGAACCCCTAAGCAGGGAGCTTTGTCCTGCCCAACCCTGTCATATGTAGCTCCTAATAACCAGGGAGCTTTACCCCCTTGTAGCATCTTTACTAAGATAATGTATGTTAAATTATGCTTGATTGGTATTATGGTTATGGGTGCGAGTTGAACAAAATATTAAGACTGTACAAATGTGTGATTGGAAGTTAATGTGATGTATACTTTTAAAACATGTAGCATCATGTGGGTGATTAATAAATGAACTCTACATTAATTCTATTGTAGTAATTTCATTTGAAGAAGTACTACAGATATTTAACCCTTGTAGTCATAGCCAAAGCTGTCACAGCAGTTATGTGAAGACTCTATTAAATAATCCTTATGTGCCAGTCTGAACTCTAATCAAATATTCCCCTATGTATGTATTATCTCAAGAAAGTGAAAAAACTTGTGTGGAAGGTTAAATGGCATATCTTGCATGTGTACTTGTATAGTTTGAAACCATTTTCCTCTTTAGAGGAAAGGTTATTTGTAATGCAAGGGGTCATTAGAAAGGTGTTAATGCCTTGTACTTCAATGGACTTTAATTCTCAAATGGTATATTAGCATGAAGTGATGACTTGCCTTTGAAGACCATAGGTTGTTACTTCATACTAAATTGTTTAAAATGTCGACTTGATTTTATTGACATGCAGTTTCTAACATGCTCTTATATTTTTGCAGTGTTGGGGTATTCAAAAATGGAAGAGTGGAGATCATAGCCAATGATCAAGGCAACAGGATTACACCTTCATATGTAGCCTTCACTTCAGAAGGAGAAAGGCTGATTGGAGATGCTGCTAAGAATCAATTGACTACAAATCCAGAAAACACAATCTTTGATGCAAAGCGTCTCATAGGTCGTGAATGGACTGACAAATCTGTCCAACATGACATTCAGTTCTTCCCTTTCAAAGTAATTAAGAAAAATGACAAGCCCCATATTCAAGTATCAACTTCACAGGGTGATAAGGTATTTGCTGCTGAAGAAATTTCTGCCATGGTCCTTGGCAAGATGAAGGAAGTTGCTGAAGCTTACCTTGGCAAAACTGTCACCCATGCCGTTGTTACTGTTCCTGCTTATTTCAATGATGCTCAGCGTCAGGCCACTAAGGATGCTGGTACTATTGCTGGATTAACTGTGATGAGAATTATTAATGAGCCTACTGCTGCTGCTATTGCTTATGGTATTGACAAGAAGGATGGAGAAAAGAATATTTTGGTGTTTGACCTTGGTGGTGGCACATTTGATGTATCACTGTTAACCATTGACTCTGGAGTGTTTGAGGTTGTGGCCACAAATGGTGACACCCACCTTGGTGGTGAAGATTTTGATCAACGTGTCATGGACCACTTTATTAAGCTGTATAAGAAAAAGAAGGGCAAGGACATCAGGAAAGACAACCGTGCTGTGCAGAAACTTCGTCGTGAAGTGGAGAAGGCAAAGAGGTCCCTATCTTCCAGTCATCAGGTTAGGATTGAAATAGAATCCTTCTTTGAGGGTGAGGACTTCTCTGAAACTCTAACTCGTGCAAAGTTTGAAGAACTTAACATGGATCTGTTCAGATCAACTATGAAGCCAGTACAGAAGGTACTTGAAGATTCAGACTTGCAAAAGAAAGAAATTGATGAAATAGTCTTGGTAGGTGGATCTACTCGTATCCCCAAAATCCAGCAGCTGGTCAAAGAATTCTTCAATGGCAAGGAACCATCCCGAGGTATCAACCCAGATGAAGCTGTGGCTTACGGAGCAGCTGTCCAAGCAGGTGTGTTGTCAGGTGAAGATGATACAAATGACTTGGTGTTGTTAGATGTTAATCCTCTTACATTGGGTATTGAAACTGTAGGTGGCGTTATGACAAAGTTGATCTCTCGTAACACTGTCATACCTACAAAGAAATCCCAGATATTTTCCACAGCATCTGATAACCAACATACTGTTACCATCCAAGTGTTTGAAGGAGAACGACCAATGACTAAGGATAACCACATCCTCGGAAAATTCGACTTGACAGGCATTCCCCCTGCTCCTCGTGGTGTACCACAAATTGAAGTTACATTTGAAATTGATGCCAATGGTATCCTCCAGGTGTCTGCTGAAGATAAGGGCACTGGCAATAAGGAAAAAATTGTAATTACTAACGATCAGAACCGCCTGACTCCAGAAGACATAGAGCGCATGATAAAAGACGCAGAGATCTTTGCTGATGAAGACAAGAAACTTAAGGAACGTGTAGAATCGAGAAATGAACTCGAGTCTTATGCTTACAGTCTTAAGAACCAGGTTAATGATAAAGAAAAGCTAGGGGCTAAACTTTCTGATGAAGACAAAGAAAAGATAGAAGAAGCAATTGATGAGAAAATTAAATGGCTGGAGGATCACCCTGATTCAGAGGCAGAAGAATACAGGGCACAGAAAAAGGAATTGGAAGATATTGTACAACCAATCGTTGCTAAGCTTTACCAGGGTGCTGGTGGTGCACCACCACCTGGTGGAGATGAAGACTTCGATAAGGACGAATTGTAAAAGTTATTACGGGTGCACTGTTTGAATGTAATGTAAATTATAAAGGAGAACATTTCATCTTTATCATGTTTTATCAGCTCTAATAATCATCTCATTATGTTGACTGGGGTACCACAATACAAAGGATGTATGCACAATCCATTCCAGGTGTGTGTGTGAAAGAAAGTATTGTTTATAATAAATGGAAATTGTTTGCCTGCTTTTCTTTAACATCCAATACATGGAATGCTGTCTGCTGTGGGGTAAATGTTCTTTGTTTTATACAATTTACCAACCCTAATTTAGACCAGGTAGTAAAACCTAATTCTATATTAAACTAAAACCTATTGACTTGATATCTTAAACATGGCCTTAAAATTGCTATATTAATTATATGCCTAAAGACAACTGTTAGAAATGACAAGTTTAAGGAAAATTTGGTTTGATAAGGTAATGAATGTTAGAGTAAAATAGTTTGAGATGGCTGAAGTGTTGGTTGGAACATGGGTAGAGAATGCATCATTAATGTAGGGAGAAAACCAAATTGAAGATAGAAGGATGGAAGGGAAAGTATTTTGTAGGGGGCCTCAATACACAGGAGTGAAGTGGAATGTGGGTTGATGCTCTGGTAATGGACTAGATCAGGGTATATAAAGCTCTTTGGGTATATTGTATCAAGGTGTGTATGTGTGTGTGGCCAGATTATGGACTCGTTTTAAATAAAGCGATGACTGCAGATTACTAGCAGATGTAGAATTAACCTAAACACTAATTTTGCAAGATATAATTTTTTGTAACTTGCTGTGTGCATGTTACTATTTAAATGTCAACACAAGAAATATTTTGGTGAGAAAATAGAAATTGATGTGGTGAAGGTAGTCCTTTTCAGAAGGGACTGCATGAGTAGCCAAAATTATCAGACGTGTGGGTGAAGATGCAACTATACTACATGGATGCTTTGACAGGTTCCATGTAGTTTGCATATGAATTTACTTAGAAAAAAAAAAAAAAAAGATCGGTAGCTTCTACTGTAAATACTTAAAACGCCTTTTTAATTCCTGAGCTTGTTTTTCATTAAATATGGGCTATGGCCTGAGATGGCACTCTGCATAAAGTTAACAATATTAAAGCTTATCTGTAAGTTCAAAGGAACCCAACTTGCTTCACATCAGTTGGATTCCCAAAGGTAGGTTTTGTTACTGCTAAATTGAGTAACTGGATTAAGCTACAGTAAATGTCAACAAACAGCATTAATGACAATGGCATAATTGGAGCATCCACTTGTCTGTACCGTCTCTACTTAATTGGAAAGGGGGGGGGGGGACTTTGTTAATTGTTTCCTCCTCCAATGATAAATTTGTTGGTTAACAAGTTGCACTGGAGACTTCGTGTAGTACAGATATCACATCGAAGATGACATAGTCCACACATCTCAAATTATATTAATTGACAAGAATGCTCCTGCCATGTGATCTCATATTAAGGTGTACTCTTAGCATCTGTAATCAAATAACAATGTACTAAATGTAAATTTTGTTGCGGCCAAATGTCAAACAAAGCAGTACATAGATTCACAATACAAGACATGTATACTAGTATACATGTTGAATTTAATGGCTGTTGACTGTTGGTCAGTATGCAACAAAATATACAAAAATTAGACATGTATATACCCTATACATGTAGTAAAGTTAAGGGCCTTAAATTAATACAGAAAATTTTCTGAGTTGTATAACTCCAGTACTACTTTCAAGAATGCTCTACAATTGGTAACAGGAAGTCCTTGACTCCTTTGGAATGACCTCCAAAGGCGATTTTTCAATTGTGGAAGCTATTACAAGCAGAGTGTGTTATCACTCATAGAGCATATAACAAGTTAATTTTCTTAATTTCAACAAGGGAAAGCATTTTTATTTTGGAATTGCGAAAAACCACATGAAAATTACAAGAACAAATATGAAATCAAATTGGTATTGGGATTATTCGCCACCAATCCCGCCTGCTGTGCTACGAGTTTGTTATGGAAGTAGAGCATATGGTATAAGTAGGAATATGCTTCAGAATTTTTATGTATCCATATACTTACGATTCTTATGAATTCCCCTTTTAGAAAGTTTAGATAATGCAATACAATATTTCAAATGGTCTTCGTTTAATGTACACCGTTCAGGTGGAAAATATACAATGTATTTTGTATTCCTGATAGATTTTATTTGTTAAAAACTTCATTTATAAAATGGGATCTTTTTCTTTCATATCTAATTGCCTCTCCCACCTTAGAAAGGAACCACTAAAAATATACAAACGATGTCTCACTTACATACATTTGCTCAAACTTTCAGCGTGATATACCGAAACCAGTCCCTATGTTTAAAAGTAAATTCATAAAGTAAAAACTGCATTACTCTGGCTGTGTGAATAATGACTACAATATATTAGCATGCCTGAATTTAATCACAGGTAACAGATGAATACCCTCCAAAATTTACGAAAAGTACTCAGGTTTCATGTTATCCAAACCTGGCCATGTATAAGAAAGTTTTTATAAATTCTGATAAAAATACAGCATGATTTACCAAGGTCTTTGATCTGAAACAGAGTTGGGGAAGCTAATATGCATTCTGGTATACAATTAAGTAATTCATATCTTTATATATGAGCGAAAGTGATGAAATGAAAGATTTCTCAAATCCAGCATAACTTTTCACAGCCAATGATAATTAACTGAAGTGTTGACTGATGTACAGTCAGTGACATTTGTCTACATTAATTTGGAAGTTGAAAACCACTAACTCATTCAGAGAAGGTGAAAGATCTCACAGCACAAACTCATTTGCTAAACCACTTGCTGAAGCAAAAGCTACTTAACAGGTACAGTATATCAGTCATTCTAAACCATATATTTACAATGACTAGGTGTACATTAACATATTATCACGAGGTTAGGGGAACAAACTTCTTGGTGTTTGTACTATGCAGAGATTTATATACACAGGGAGAATTATTCAGCTTCATCACTAAACCTGCTAAGAATAAATACTCATTTCACCAAGTAAAAACAATTTAATGAAATTCAGTAAAACCAGTTAGCATTAATCACTGTTCTGGCCATATGATCTAAGAATGAAATATGTGATCTTACCAAGTCCGATAAAAATATAACTCTTAAGCCACAGGTGACCTGTAAAAAGTTGATCACAACATGGCCAAAAAAGGAAGGATTTCAAATTTTTCTGTTACCCATTAGGAAATGAATGAAATGCTTGTAAAAGTAAAGGATTTACAAAAAATAAGTTATCATAACTTATATGACTTTGGTATAATGCTGAAGTTCAGTAAATCCACATAGGGAGTGGTAGATGAAGGGTTTTGAAGGGAGTGCAGCATTCAAATTTTCTGCTATAAAATGAAAGAAATGCATTCAAATGTAATGGATATGTACAAAAAGATTAGCTAATACATTTCATATGGGTATAATATAAGTGAAATTAATGTATACATCTCCAAAGGCAGTGGTGGGGAAATGGTATGGGAGGGTGAGTTTCATACCCTATGGCAATGCTGATTTAATGCTTACAATGGCTGCAGAGGAATGAAATAAAGGCCACATCTCGTAGCCATACATGTGTATTAGTGGTACAAAGTCAGAAAAACAAAACAATACTTATGGGACTCCCAGTGTGTCCTAGGCAATTGTACATGTATGCCTCCTGATGTGTAAGGGTTAAACACAACTTAACAAAGCTAATGATTATAAACTGGAGTTAAAGTCAAGTATAAAGGCATATACATGGATTATTTGTCTCCATCTTTGAACCTGAGGTAAAAGTATATGAAATGAATTTCACCAAATTTTACCAAAATATACCATGATTTTAGTTAGCTGTGTTGGTGACTTTAAACCCATACTTTTTCACATCACACTCTACCCCAATTTACTTGCACACAAGCACTACTTTTATCATAAAAGCTCATTACAAGTTTCAGGAGTCTTCCATGCATAATTCAAAACCTCCATGGTACTTTTCTACTGACTCTAGCATACCTTTACTAATTCCATAAATTCTAAATACACTTTCATTTAAATCTGCTTCTATGAAGTAGATGAAGCACTACTGTATTCTCCTACCCTCAGTAGCCACGTACATGTATCATCCATGCCTTGCTAAAGTTTTATATCTGAGTTCATTGTACAGGCACAGTCTGATATATGGTCATAAAGACTTATATGTAGATGCATATTAATGAGCAATTCAGCATCCACCCAAAATTTTGTCACCCTTACCTACATTTCACAAACTTGATAATCAGTGGCATCCTATGATCTCTTGGTGCTTTCTTCATTAAGTGTCTAGATGATTATCTGTATCCTCTAATGCTTTCCCTATTACTTGTCTATAAATGCAAAAATTTGGCCTACAAGCCTTCTTCCTTATCTAATTTTCATTTACAAGAGGTTCACAAGTCCTTGTACCATAATCCAAATATGCTACAATGACAATCTTTTATACCTCTTTCAATAATCTTTGCTTATTTTATCTTTATACATCAAAACAATCACTGCCTATATCTAATCATATACCAAACAACTTCTCTCTGTTTTTCCATGCATTTTAAATCTATTCAACGGCAACTTCACATCTTCCCACCACATATTTCAACTTTTAAGATGTATTATTCCCCTTGTTTCCACCTCCTCAGTAATGTTTCCTTCCTTACATACCTTTTTCATTTCCTTTTACCCTTGCATCCTGTTGTACCAATACCTCTATTTCTTATAGAATAACATCCCCAGTCATTTTTCAAAAATATTCTCTCCATCTCTTACAAACTCCATCTTTTGTCACATGAAGTCATCCAAACTTACATAGTACACTTGGTTTGCATATAATCCTCCTTTCTGTGAGTCTTTACTTCCTCCTAAATCAGCTTATGATTTCTTATATTTTCAATCCTCTCCCTATTTCTTCATGTGCTTTATCTACATGCACTGTACAATAAATAAGAAATCTAGAAAGAATTTTTCATTTACCTGAACTTAACAGGAAATAAACAGCTGTGCTACATAGTAAGTGGAAAAAATGAAAATATCTATCATTTTCTTTCTGGCATAATTCAGCACTTCTCAGCTCTATTCTTCTGGAACTTCACCTGAACTTGAGCTGTAGGGATTAGTTAAATCAACTCCTTGGTAAGCGACTTTTCATTCCATTTCCTCTTCACTGTCAGTAAGCTCCCAAACCTGATGAAGAAAAATGAAGGCTGTACAAAGATTGTGACTTCTGAATGTTCATGGAGTTTATGCTGTTTCTGTACTTACTTGCATTACATATCCTGAAGTTTTTTATTTGTGCTGCATACAAGATCAGTACAACAGCACTTAACCAGCTTATGATAATTTTAATTTTCAATGTACATCCAGACTGTATTTAGGATGAACATAACTTCAGGAGAATAATTCATAAGCTAATCAAGAGTTATGAGTAAGATGGAAAAAAATTTATGTGTATGTCTAACCCACCTGAGGGTTAGTGATGGCTGCATAGTAAGCCAGAACTTCAGAGTTTGTCAAGTTGCACTCCTCTGACCCAGACAGCTGTCTTTTCTTTCTGCCTCACCCACATGTGGACTACTGACACTCAGTCCACAAACATATTATCTCTCCTTGTCATACATAACATTTGACATCACATAACTCACACAGCTCATTCTTTGTAGCTCTAGATTTTCCTGCAGTGACCACTATGTGCTAGCCCTGCTTTTGGCAACATGTTAGGAGCAATAGATAGTAGTAGTAGGCAGGAGCATAAGGTAGAAACATGAGGTAGAAGTTGTAGATAGAAACATTAGAAAGAAGCATTAGGTACAAGAAGTCAAAAGAGACATTAAATAGAAGCCTCTGCAAACACAGTGCTAAAGTTGCCCTCTGCCAGTGGCCTGTTAAGGGTGAGGCACTATAGGCTAAGAAGCGGCACTGGAGTTCACTAGTTATGAAGAGACTATTGCCGTGGCCATCTCCTTGTGGGGATTCCATTGGGGAACAGGCATCAGAGACATAGATAGATAGACAGCTACCTACTGCAGCTAAAGAGACAATTGATTTAAAGAAAAAATATTAAGAAAACACAAATGAATAATAAAATGGAAAAATTTTGAATTTTTTTAACGAGCTCCTTAGATGTTTCCCCAACTCCTGGAACTGGAAAAGTCATAGGCAGAGGGAAAGGTGATGGAAAAGAAATTTACAGCTTTGCTGTGTTCGTAAAAAAGGAAGCATTGCAATGACCAATCTTTGTGGCTGGTCTCCAGAAAGAAGCTATGGTTGGTGTGAGTTCTGGCCATAGGGATTGGTACACATGCAGACAGTGCATGGAAGCAGTGGCTCATAAATATTCTGAAGAACAACGAATAGGAAGCAACTCCCTGGCAAATGGAAACGGGATTGTTGAAGCGAAGTAACACAACAAAAATTAATAGAGCAGAGGGCTTTTGATTCCACTAAAGAGAAATATCTACCACATGTTAATATCAATCCATAAATTCCTCCATTCTCCCATCACATGCCACCTAAACACCAAGCAGAAATAAAAGACTTACCCTTGCTTCACACTTTAGCAGTCGATAGTCACAAATCCCCCCCCCCCCCCAAAAAAAGCCGAAGCACTTCCATACAATTACAACTCTACAAGCACTGAACAACTGCCCTCCCTACTCAGTCTTAAACTCTACCCAACTGAACATACAACCATCTGAAACTACACTCCCCATACATTCGAGACTGGCTGTTTACAAGCACCCTCCCAATTGGAATAAACATGGTAACGAGGAAAATTTGGATTATAAAATTCTATTGCTCTCAGACTATTCCCCTGCTCACACTGTAAATCTAGATGACTTATATCCTAATGTATAGGCAACATTTTTGCACTGCTCCAGCCCATAAATCGGGCATGACTGCTAGATTCAAGACACACTACTTATGGTACATATTCTCTCATTATACAAATAAGCCAACTTTCAAGCAATTTTGGTGGGACAACAACAGTCTCCAAATCATTGGAGACTAAAGTTATCTTATTTTGCATGAATGGAGTCTGGAAGAAAATCTTACCTGTGTCTGTTAATTCCAAGAGGTTTGAAGATATCACCTCAATTGTACAGTAGGATATCATAAATTATGGATATGAATATGGTTTTGATGATGAGGATGAGGCTGACATGGAGGAGTTCCTTCCATTACATGGAGAACATTTGTTAAATGAAAATTTTGTGGAGATGAAATCACTGCTCTTGAAACCCCACCTCACCAAGCATTAATTACAGCTAAAAAACAAAGCCTTGGACATTTTCAGGAGTAAGGTAGACTGCAGCTCCTGAGTTGCTTGGCTGGTGGCTGAAGCCATTGGTTGCTCTAAAGTCACATATGAGCCAAAGAAATGACAGTCTAACTGTCTTTAGATCAGTTTTTCAGCAGAGACAGCAGGAAGAGAAACCATACAAGTTTACATATACAGTTTCACCCATGATTTCATCGACAATTTCATTCATAAACAACCCTGCTACTTCATAAACCTAACCCTGCCACTTGCCCCTCAACCTATTAGGTAAGTGTTCATGATATTTGAGCTATACTTTACGTGAACATAACAGTTTTATATATTTACTATTGCATTGTGTGGTCACCAATTAATCAATATGAATTCAATAAGCTGGAGTGATTTTAGAGATTTTGCATTCAAAACAAAGGGAATAGAGTACAGGAATTACCATGTACGAATGAAAGAGCTTGAACTATAGAGCCTATAAAGATGAAAATGTTATATAATTCATGTTTGGCAACAGACAAAAAGATCCTTAGGAAAACATCTTATGTTTAAAAATTTCATAAACTCTAAGAAGCAGCATACTGCAACTACCATAATTACCATATTACCAAAATGGAATACATAAAAAAGGCATCAAACAAAAGTATGAAAATATATGGAAACTGAAATCTTCAAATAGCTTAAAACAGATCTGGAAGAATCCAAGAGAGACAACCAGGCAATATGTGTGGCAGCAGAAAACAAAAGTACTGTGAAATATACAGATGGCATTATACAATAACCCTGCTTCAGGTAAATTCTTGTTGGGATTTGCATGCAGTTATGTAGGCAGATAAAGAGAAAACCTTAACCTAATATCGAATGGTTTTTCAAGAAAGATTACCTGAGAATCATCGATGCACTGATGCAGCTCACTAAGACCTGATACTTCTTCCAGATAAGCAGGAGAATTGAACACCTTCAGCAGAAATTCAAAACCTTCTTCTCTGTATGCTGATATCACCTGATGAAAGCAGGAGTTATAGAATTAATCTGTGAACATATCATAAACGATAAAAAAAGGGTAATAAAAAAGTTAGTTTCTAGAAAAAGTACATAAGACATTTCTGATAAAAGAAATTTTGCAACTTTCATTTGAATCATTCATTTGCTTGGTCACATTTCAACTGTACCTCCTTGTACTGGCATATCAACTGTTAACCTCCTTGCTTCCACTTCAAAACTTCTACAAGGTGCAATAGCATGGCAATACAATCCTGTCATGTACTCTTTTTACCAAATTTTTCATTTTTTCAAGCAACTAGAAATCACGGCATATGCAAAACTGTCATTTCTGTTTGTGAGGCTTTCCTCTATCTAAATAAAGTATCTAAAATCACAGGTCTGTTCACAGCTTTACACAATAAGTTTAAAATAAGCCAATTTTTATCTCCAGTGTGCAGAGAAAAATCAGTTCTTCAACTCGCACTTTTACTAAAAACTGCTTATTTTCACAAACAAACATATTTATGAAAAAAGAAATATGCTATTACATATAACATCTCAAAATGATTTCCTTTAAGACCTACAGTATGGTGGATTTTGAAAAACATATATTGTATACAGAGGTCCCATGCTTACCACAGTTTTGATTAAACACACTCAAATAATGTACACCATTTTACCAACCACAGCATCAAGTTTGAATACCTACAGTTTTCCATGACATCAAAAATTTTTGGGCAAATGACACACGGCTCATAGCCCAACCGATCAGACAACTATTGCTAGGGAGAGGCAAGAAGAGTGTCATAAACGGATGGTGTTGCTAAGACGAATGTTGAGATAGCCTTTTGTGTGCAGTGTAACTGATTAGCTCCTTTGTGGGAGTACACAGGCACGGCATCAGCAGTAATGGACCTCCATCATATTATCACTTTTGAGTTTTGTTCATTATTTCTTTGTACTTTTATTGTAAAAGTAGTTGTTTTTGAAGTATAATATGCTATTCTGAATCATAAAGTGTTCTCTATAGGACTTAAGGTATGTATCTCAAGAGGCACTCCCACTTACCCCCCATTTACCATAGGCCTTGTACCTTGCCATCCAAAGGGTCTTTCAGAGAAAACCCCCATGGATGGCAAGGGGCTTCTAAACCCATGCCTTACAGGTCAATGTGCTGGCAGTCCATGTTGAATCTTTCTTTATCATTTTTGACAACTTACACACAGCCTTTCCTTTCTACAGATCGCTTACATACTGGTATTCATAACAATAATAATAAAGACTAATGCTATTCACTTCTTCTCTCTTGAGAAAGAAAAACTTGCCAACGATCTCCAGCTTCTCCAATCTTAGTCCTATGGATACAAAGCTTGTCAAGCAATTCAGAGTACAGTGTCCTTCCTTGCCATATTCCTAAATTTTGTGACCATGTTCCTAGGAACCCCTACATTTTTCCTCACTGTTATCTCCTATCTCCTTGCTTACTGGCAAATGACAATTATCACATGATATCTATCTTTTCCTGTATTCATTTTTTCCCCTTTCCAGCTTAAACCACTGGTTTGCTCTCCCCTGAGTGACTTGATAATAATCAACTTGCACTAAAATGGTAATGTTTTAAATATGTTTCTTGATTCCACAATGAAGTTCTTTTCCAAGTGGTTACTTATCAATGTGAATGTCAGGTATCTGTGAAGCATCAGGAACAAACTGCAAACACAAAATAGCTAACACTTCTGAAAGCCAGTTAAAACATGTTATAATATGATATCACACCTGGAATTCTAACAAGCAATAAAGTACTAGACTATCAGCTGCAGTTCAATCACCTGTTCACTCACACATACTTAAACTAATCTTGTTTCCTAACAGACTTTTGGGTTCCACTGAAAACTAAACCAGTCCCAATATAGTACTAAAGTTTGGAGTTTAGGCAACAATTACCTTATCACAACAACCGGGACACTGTTGAAAGGCTGTTGAAGCAGGAGTTACAAGCTGGTGACGCCCAAGGAATCCTCGCAGGGAATGAGGAACTGGACCTAACACCCCCTCAGTGACATCATCCTGATCACTCAAACGTGCTTCAGCTAAACCCCTGGAGAAAAAGGGAAAAAATTATGTACCTGAATGGATTATGGCAACGCAGAAAAGATGAAAATGATCATGTAAGGCAATCAATGAAGTGTCATTAAATGCTAATGCTGAAAAACAGAAAAAGAATGAGAAGAGAGATGTTAGTTCTAGATAGGCATGAAACCCTGTTAAATACAGATATGTCATGGGCAAACTGACATCTACCCATTGCCTAATATGTGAAAATTATAAACCTACTTTTAGCTAAGTTAGAATGCACTCCTCCACTGGTTACTTTATCAAATCCTCATGAGTGCACAATGCTTTGTTGAGTCCCAAGTACAGATGTCTGGAAGGTGTCGATCAAAACTTGAAATCTAATGTCTAGGATATATAAAGCCATTTGTATGTCAGGTTTTAGACATGAAGAGGCCAAGAAATCTGTGGACACCAGAGATTATACAGAAAATTTGGGTAATAGGTCAGCGAGTGGCTTCAGCCCTCCCTGCAACTACCATCCAAATACATTTGAGTAAGTCATCAAGAATGCCTCTGAACTGCATGTTAGTTTTCACTTCTGAGTAAGAAAAATTTCCTTTATCAATATTACCATGTATTTAGAGGATGTTGATAAGGTATCTAAAAAGTGTGGTCTAACACACAATTTACACCAGGTTCTTTATGACCTTATCCATTTCCTTGGCAGTTAAAGTCTCAGCATGTTATAACTTAAGGCTCTGACATCCTCTTAATACCATAATCACATTTTCCAGTTTAAAATTACTCCTTTTTTAGCATATACCTTCATATATTACAATTAACTACAATCAGTTGTAAATACAATATACTCAAGCATAATGCACTATGACATACTTATCTGGGTGTTGGAGGACTGAAATCAACAGCTCTGTGACGTGAGCAGCAGCCAAATAGGAAACACCTGGCCGAGTAACTGTACACTGCTGATCCAGAGTTCGGTCATGGGTTGACTAAAGAAAGAAACATCCTTAAAGAATTGACGTTATGTTGATTTTTTAAGATTCAGCAAGGCAATTATTTGTCTACCATATATATCACATCACACATTCAAATTCAGATGCTGCATACAAAATTGTCCTACTGTTATATCTAAAACAGATACTTTTACATACTTGTAATATGGTGTTGCTAACACAAATGGAAAGTAGATACCTTTCAAATGTACATATAAATGAACATGTATTCTACGACCAGCTTAAACTGCAATTCTGGTATGTGGAAAAGAAGAGTTGGAGCTAAAAATAAAAAGCATTCAGACAGTCACATTTGCATGATTATGTTGAGTTTGATAATGATTGATACATGACTTTGTGTGGCAGTGCTGTAATTATGATCAAGACCCAAGATTGGAAAAATGGAAGCTATAAGAACAATTCAATCATTGTGAGGAGAAACTAGATTCTGCAATAAGACAGATACTTGGATAATACCATCCAAGAAATTGTGTTCAATCAAAGCAGGTGGACCCAAACACAAAGAGCCCAACAAACTGAAGAAAATATCTATCTTTCCTCAACAAGTGTCTTCCAAAAATAAGTAATCAAGTCTCTTTACAACAGCTGAAACAGCCATTAGCTTATTACCCACTAATTTCTTAGAGAGATGTAGGGAGAGAACAACCACAGGATGTAACATGAAACTATGCAAGAAACCTGTTAAAATAGATGTGATGGATGAATGGAACATGACAACGACTGAAGGCATGACTAATGCAGGCAGCTTAGATAAATCTAAAAAGTTGTATGAGAGAGAATGTTCAAGAGATGGGGCCCTATGTGTGAAAAACTTCCTCCCTGTACAATGAAAATAGATACCTGCCTGGGTATCAGGAGGGTTAGTGATAGCTGCATAGTGAGCCAGCATTTCATTGGTTGTCAAGTTGCACTCCTCTGACCCAGGCAGCTGTCTTTTCTTTCAGTTTCACCTACACTTGGACTGCTGGCATTCTGTCCACAAACATATAAAATATCTCTCCCTGTCACACACAACATTAGACAAAACTTAACTCACACAGCTCATTCTTCGTAAATCTAGATTTCCAGTGGTGAGTGCTATGTGCTAGCCCTGCCTTTTGGTAAAATGGAAGGAGCAATAAATAGAAGTAGCAGGTAGGAACAATTAGGTAGGACTGTTAGGTAGAAACATTAGGGAGAAGTAGTAGGTAGGAAAATTAGGTAGAAGTAGTCAGCAGGAACATTAGGTAGGAGTCTCTGCAAACACTGCACAAGACTGGCCCTCTGCCAATTGCCTGTTTAGGGTGAGGCAATAAAGGCTAAGAAGCAGCAATGAAGGTCACTAGTTATGTAGACTACTGCCGTAGCCACCCCCTTGAGTTAGTTCCAGAAGGGAACAAGCATCAGAGATATAGATAGATATATAGACATTTGTATGACTTCCCCCACTTAAATCATATGCAATCTATCATGCAAAATTACACATGAACAGACAAACTACAGGGCACAAGAAACTAAATTAGAATTGATTAAAGATGTGACAATACTTCTACAGCAATAAAATGGTGGATGAATGAGACAAAGTAAATGAAAAAATGTTAAATGAGAAAAGCAATGAAATTTTAAACTGTATGGTGGAAAAGAAAGGTTAAGAGATAGAGAACAATGAGAACAAAACTCCCTCACTGTAAGAACAAACAGGATATTATACACACTAACACTGTACCACCCCTATGAAGCTGATTGTTTGAATATGTTAACTGAGTATACACTTACAATCTACATGTTCCTTTAGCCAGATATCCAAATACTAGATGCTCATCATGTAATAAATCCACATCAATATTACTTCACTACCACATAATATCATCAAACATGTCACTACTTGGCATTACTAGACCCCAACTGCTTGTGGTTATGCCCTAGGTGAAAGTCACCTTCAGTGAAGTTGTATCATCAAGTACAATCTTGTTGCAGAACTTCTTTCACTCCAAAGGAGTCAATTTTTTTCCTGCTACTGGTTGTATAATTGCCTTGAAGGAACCCCCAGGGAGGGAGTACTTAAAGATATATAATCATAATGAATAATATCACCTATATGAATTAACCATACTATTATTAACAGGCTTTTCTTTCTGCCTCACCCACATGTAGACTGCTAGCATTCTGTCCACAACCATATAATCTCTCTTTGTCACACAGAGCACTTGACAACACTCAACTTACACAACTCATTCTTTGTTACTCTAGATTTTCTTGTGGTGAGTGCTATGGACTCGCCCTGCATTTTGGCAAAATGGTAGGAGCAATTAAACGGAAGTAGCAGGCAGGAGCATTAGGAAGAAGTAGCAGGTAGCAACATTAGGCAGGAGCACCAGGTAGAAGTAGTAGGTGGGAACATCATATAAAAGTAAAAGGCTGGAATGGTAGGCAAGAGCATTAGGTAAAAGTAGTCAGCAAGAACATTAGGTTGGAGCCTTTGGAAACATTGCACTAGAGTTGCTCTCTGCCAGTGGCCTGTTAAGGATGAGGGACTAAAGGCTAAGAAGTGGCACCAGAGCTCACCAGCTATGGAGACTCTTCTGTCATGGCCATCTCCTTAAGGGAGTTTCCAAAAGGAAGAGGTGTAAGAAAAATACACAGACAGACATATTATCAACACCTTAACACAATAGACTTCAGAACAAGTCCTATACAGTAAAAACCATCTTAACAAACATGATGTTTCTTACAAACATAATGAGCACCACCTTTTTGAGCAACTTTCAGATTAAAAGAATATAAGGTTCAATCTTTATTCAATAACATGGAAGCCCTCTATCAATCAAAGCCTTGCTATAATATGAACAGGAATTTTTGGTGGTTACTCAGTGTTTGGACTGTGAATTCAGTTTGAAACTGGTGAATAAAACGGTGTTTGTTTCCCTATTCTTCATAGCCGTGACTGGTTGGTCTGTGGAAGACAAATGTTGAGGGATAATGGATAATATGTTAGGACGGCCTGCTTTCAGTGTCTTGAGTTCAGCTTCAGGGACAGGCCTGCCTATAGTGCATCCTTCAAGCAAAAAACTCTATAAAACTTTCACCCTTCTGACAACACCATGCCACAGCTATAGTCTTCACATCATTGCTGGCCAACACCTACCAATCTATTATCCAAAGTTAACGTAATGCATATCTTACAAAATATCTAACACATCAAAAGAATGATGCTGACAAACCCCATTAAAGCCCAGATATGATGGTTAGTGTAAGATATGAATATGTTCTTGAAAATTTATCTGTGATATCACTTTTTACTTCTTTTAAAGACAATGAAACACATGAAGACTCTGAATGGATAACAGCTTACTTTGGATAGAGCAAACAGCTTATTTGTAACATGAAGATGAAAATACAAATTGATCATCTATAAACTACAGTGTTACCAAAAGATATAAAATTCTTGCAAACACTTACATCTCCTGGTGCAACAACATCATTACAGAAGTAACATCCAAGAAGGTTGCCTGGAATACAGCCATGAGCAAAACTGGGGCAAGCCTTGGAAGGATTAACACTACATGCTCCTTCTTTAGTCTGACTGCGGTATCCATGACGAATTACCATGTAAGTGTCAAAACCTAAGGCTGCTGTAAGCACTAACTGGTGACAGAATAGCAAAGTTGGTTAGAGATTTTAATAATGTAAGGATAATATGGAAATTTAAACAAATAATCTGAAACTATTCAAGGGCATTACAGTTCACATTCTTTAGAATAACTTAAAATCTGCTGTAAATAATATCAGTGCCTCTTTTATGAGGGTAATACATGACGATCAAATTATATAATATACGCAAATATATTATGGAGGCAGAAACAGAAACAAAAAATGGTTTACTTTCTGTCTGGCAGCTCCAAGTAGTGTAGGAAGCCATCTACTCTCACGTGAATCCGTAAGAAGAAAGATAACATCATGCTCATCCATAAGTTGCTCAAGAGTTGTCACATCCTCCTTTATTTGCTTAACAAGGCTCTGACCAACAGTATGGCCAGGCATAGGAACATTTAGTACCACACCTTTACAATTCTGAAATTTAAAGATATCAAATAAAGGTCTGAAGT
>JAUUDW010649683.1:0-10670 GCA_032361385.1 Panulirus guttatus | reverse complement strand
TTCTGTTTTTTGCTCTTAGACAAATTTGAAGGAACTGCAGTAACAGAATGAACCTCTTTTAAGGAAAAATCTAAAAGTTCATAGATAAATTGGGGCTTGGAAAATGTGAATAGCACCAGTTGAATGCATTCTTAATGTTTTGCCTACGGTATTTATCTAAACAATATTGGTTAGATTAGATCAGGTTTGGTTTTTCTGAGTGTATTCCAAAATTCCTGTCAAGCTTAGTCATGCAATTTATTTTATGCTAGAACACAATAATGGTGAAGTCCACAGGAATTAGTCTAAAACATATTTTTTTAACATTTTCCAATCTTTTGTTAGGATACGTAAAGACAAAGCTAATCCCAGCAACTGGAGAGGTGTAAAAATTATAAGATTAACTGATTGGAATATGTATTAGTAATTCACAAATAGATAATGTAAATCGTAGCTATGTGTCATGCTTAAATGTATTTATATTTAAATTTTCATGTAATTTTTGTCCAGACCATCATATCAAATGGTTGTATATTTAAAATTTATTTCAGGTGAAACAGTTTCAGCCTTACTTAAGGCGAACAACAGTTACTGTCGTAAGCAGAGAAATCCAGCAAGTGCAAGTCAGTGAGATACCTGAAGTTGGACGAAAATGGGTAGGGCGGTGGCTTTTTGGGTGCTCAGGCATGGTTTTTGGAGCAGTTGTTATTGGTGAGTTACATAATGAGACATTAGATTTCATTTGGGGTGATGTTGCTGTCAAACAGTTTGGACATTCATATGTTGCATTTTCTCTTCGGCATTAAGCAGGTGCTATACAGTTTTCTTTTTTCTCATGAAAGGTATATGGGTAATTTATTAACTTAGTACAGTTGTCCAAGCAAATACTAATGCAGAAAACATTTTGGGTTAAGAAAATTGTTTTTCCTTGACTGCCATTGATGGTTCACATTTTGCCATGTATGGTCTACAGTATTTAACACTGAAACATCTACATAATATTTTTCCCTTCCTCAATCAAACTTACTCCAACCAGTTCAAAACCTTAAAATAATTGTGCTCGTATGATTGTGTGGCATCCTTTAAGGTGCAAAGGGTTAGCTTAACCATAGTGACTAACTCTGTAATTACCACAGCATACTGCTTTTTGCTTTTTTTTGTTTAGCCCAGGGATTTAATGTATGTCCCATGGATTACAAATGCATGTTGTCATCTTGTGTACTTAATACTTAAGTAGGTGGTTTACATTTGATTAAAAATTGATTTAAGGATAAAACCTGCACCACTATACATACTGACTTGTTTTATTTTAATGATAAGGAATTCCTAACCTTTTTATTTTATGGTACAAGGTAATAAGTTACTAATAAAATTATGTTCCTTACCAGGTGGATTAACACGTCTAACAGAATCAGGATTGTCAATGACTGACTGGCATCTGTTTGGCAAGCGACCACCAATATCCCAAGTTGAATGGGAGCGTGAATTTGCCCAGTACCAAGATTACCCTGAGTTCAAATTGTAAGTGTAAATATAACATAGTACTGTTTACTTAAGGAAACACTTGTATCAGCTACTCACCTACCCTAGTAATATCTTGTTGGACCAAGTTTTCCCGTGTTCTGGTTGTATCAGTCTGGTAACTGCTATGCTGGCTGCAGTTTATGAGACCCCAGAGAAGATGATTAAACCACTTATCATAAACAGTTGTGCAGTTGTTTAGGGATGACATAACTTTGGTAGAGAAGCTTGACTCTGTTTTGTGGTACATGCTCTTTGCCAAGGCAGACAGTAATTATGTCTTTTGCGCATCCTTTGTTTGAAAAATTAGTAACCTTAGATTATACTGTAATAGTTTCCAGATAATAACTTTCTACTTCAGTGAAAGAGTAAAGAAGTTAGTGTACTTGTAGGATATGGTATAGTACAAAATATGGCTTTCTTCATAATGTGTGCATGTATGTTCTTGCTTGAATGCTATTTTTATTTTCAAAACCCACTACTCATATTCTTGACAGGAAGAACAAAGACATGACCTTAAGTGAGTTTAAGTTCATATGGTGGATGGAATATGGACATCGACAATGGGGTCGAACTATTGGAACATTCTTCTTGCTTCCAGCTGCCTACTTCTGGCATAAAGGATGGTTCACACGGGCACTGAAGAAGAGAGTTTTAGCATGTGGGGTTCTCATTGGATTTCAGGTAAGATTTTAGTATCCTGTTACTGATTTTACAGTTAAGGAATTAACATGTAACCTTTCCAGGTTTGCCATAACCTTGTAGATTGTTAATTAACAGTTTAAAGAGCAACATGCTTGTAGGTTCCACCGTTAATTATTTTTTCTACTCTTCACTTTTCCTTTGGAGTTTTAATACCACAGGGCTGAACCTGATAAGTCTTAAATTGGTGATATAACATGTGTGGGTGTAACCAAGAAAAGAAGAAAGGAGAGATATTCTCTTTCATTTATAGTAATTTAAACAATATCCAGTTATAAATCAATTCCTTTCCAGGGTCTCCTTGGATGGTACATGGTGAAATCTGGACTGGAGGACCGGTTCCATGAACCTTCAGATGTTCCTAGGGTATCACAGTACCGTCTCATGTCTCATCTTGGGACTGCCTTTGTTCTTTACAGTCTGTTTTTGTGGAATGCCCTTTCAGTAACATACCCAGCTCAGCAATTAAAACAGGTAAGTCACAGATTTTTTAATGGGAATATAAAGTTTCAGGATGCCATTACAAAAGTTCTGTGTTCTGACATGCCATAGTATGTTTGAGAAAGAGGAATGAAGACATGCCCTAAAGCTCTGATTAGGGATACACAAGTGTGATTCAAACCTTTTGGTCATACATTTCTTCACAGACAGAAGGGGAAGGAGGTCTTCCCTAGAAAAACAAATGTAAGGGAGTAGAAGATGGGGATGTTAGTGGGTAAGCCAGAAAAGGCATTATGCTATATAGAAAGGGAATTTTGAAGTGCAAGGTAAAGGAATTTGGAGGTGTGTTTTAAAGATAGTAGCTCTGAATTTGTTGATGTGATTACATCTCTCAGGTTTCAAATCCGAACTGATGTTGTTAGGACTGGTGAGTTCTTTGGGGAATTAAATGTGGCATCAAAAAAGTGGAGGTATGATAAAGGTAAAGAAAATTCAATGACAAATAGCATTAACGAGTAAAAAAAAAAAAAGTGAAAAATATAGGGTGAGATGTAGCCACATGTTAGTAAAACCCTTTCCCATATGCACAGTTAATGAAAAGACACACAAACAGTTGGCATGGTAACAGGTACAAGTGATTTTTTTTACAAGTTGAAGCAAAATACTGGAAGGATAATGAGAGATTATGTTGGAGAAAGAAGTATGAAAACAGGTGATGAACAATGATTAAATGCATTGAAATATTGTATGGGATCTGTGCTTTACTTTCTTGGAAGAAACGAGATATTTGGTATATACTTAAAGAAAGTATTGACAAATGTTTACTAACCATTCTTTGATTCAGAAGTGATATTCCTGGAGAAATTTGGAATAATTTGTCTTTTATTGTGTATCATTCATGCCTTTCTGGCATTCATAGCAGTAAGTTGCAAACAAAAGTATTCCCAAACATTTTAAATGTTGATTATCCCCTTACAAAGTTGAAAATCAGGTAGCAGCTTCAAATTTATAATAAGACCTCATATTATCTATCTCACAAATCATTGTAAGTATCAGATACAATAATTGTATTATCCTGAATACTGGTATGGTTTTCCATCAGGTGACTTCCCAAGCAAGAAACTTCCGCAAGTTTGCGCATCTGACTAAAGGGTGGGTTTTCATCACAGCACTGTCAGGTATGTCATGTGTATACTACATTATCTTTCCTTCAAGTTACTGTGGTAGGCATGTGAATTTTAATGCAAGTTTCCTTGCTGTAAATTTTGTTTTAAAAGAATACTTTTGCAAGTCATTCAGTTTCCCTTTCTCACCCTCGGAGCATGGTACCACATTTGGAATCATAAGAAAGTAGTTGCCCATTTTTCTAAATATCCTTCCCAATGTTTTACAGACTGACCTATAGATCAGTACATTTTCCTTCACCTACTTTTTTTTCTTTTTCTGAAGTTCCATCTCTTGGTGATATTCAAATCATCCCAAATGGCATGTAGATTGTTTCTTGGTAGCTTTGAAGTGCATATGGAGAGATTTCCTCAGGTCAAGGCATCTTGTATTGATCAAGCTTTTTCAGTAACCTGATATGTCAACAGTAATTAATTTTGAAGGTTTCCATTGTCACTCTCTGTCTCCACTAATAAGTGTTGGGATAATGCCTTCCTCTGTGAATTTACCTCAGAAATCACTATGAAGCTCCTTACATATTTCATTTTGTCTCGACAGCCTTTTTCTCTTTAAATTCTTTAGTTTGATAAACTTTTTTTTCATCCGACAGTTTGCTTCTAGTGAAATCAGGAAATGGTATTGATATTTGTTTCATTCATTACATAGATTTATTTAATAACATTTTGTTTTCTTCTTTCTCATTTTGATATACAGTAGTTATTTCTTCTACTAACGCATCCTATTCCCTTCGCATATTCATCACAGTTCATCCTAATTTTTTGTAGTACTACCATTTTATTCCCATATCATTTTTTGTTACTAGAAGAAAACTCAAATGTTAACCTTCCATTTCAGGGGCCTTGGTTGCTGGACTTGATGCAGGTTTGGTATACAATTCATTCCCTAAATTTGCGGATCGATGGATTCCAAGTGATCTCTTGGCTTTTTCACCAACACTCCGAAACTTCACTGAAAACCCCACCACAGTACAGTTTGATCACAGGATCATGGTAATTTCAAGTTTTATACAGTAATATTTCTTACACACCCGGTAATTGCTGTGTGATAGTAATAGGAAAAAAAGTTATATGAAGATTTTATAAATGTATAAGTAAGGAATATACTCCTACCCAAACAGAGTTCAAAACTTAAATGAAAATTGACCATTAATTAGAATTAGTAATCAACTTACTTCATCGTACAGGTTGGAGTGTTTACTTGGAGATTTGCCTGATGGGACAGCTTTCTCACCTCCCATCATCAAAATCTAACCCTTAACCCTTTTGCTTTACTTCAAGCCACATTTACTTTCATTACTCATTGGGAATTAGATTATCATATAGGTGTTTATTTTTGCCTTTGCACCTTTTGTATATCGATGAATTCTAGCATATTCTGAGAACCCCATTACTGCATGTCTAGCTGTAATGCCTCCTCAAATGAAAGTATTCAATTCTATCATGTTGACGTGTGATTACTGTATACTCATCCATCACTATTTTTAGCTAATATTGTCATTGTCCAGTAGAATTTTCAAGAACAGTCTGACCTGCTTTGGATCATTCACTTACAAATACATATCTGTCTATCTATATCTCTGATACCCCTTCCCTCCAGGAACTCTGATTAACGGGTGGCCACAGCAAATGAGTCTTCACTTAACTGTCCTTACATGCCTCCCTTGTATACACCATTCCTTGTATTCTTCCTCTTTTTAGTTTATTATATAATAATTTAAAGTAATTTTTTTTCATACTTGATTGTCATTTCCTGCATTAGCACAGTAGCACCAGGAACAGAAATAAAAATCAGCATCCACTCACATACATGTGTATAATGCACCGAAACCACAGTTCCCTATCCCATTGACTTATGTATTATAACAATTCTTCTTTCTTTTTTCAGGGAACAACTGCTGTATGCTTAGCTACAGCCTTGATGATATGGTCTCGAAGAGGAGTAAAGTTACCCCCACGTGCATACACTGCTGCCACAGCTCTTGGTGCAATGGCTTGGATGCAGGTATGCAGTTAAATTCTTTTCACAAACTCTGATGAATTTTTTTCTTACCACTTTCATCATGATGCCTTATCCTGATCCAAGGAAAATCCCCTTTGCTTTAACCTGCTAGCCACCATATATCTTATAGCTCCTTTTACTTAATGTAGCCACAATACCTTCTTATATATTAAATGTGTATGTCAAACGACATATTTAAGTATCAGTATGTTCTTGGTAAACATTCATCTGTCCATTTGTATTTTTTGTGAATTTTTAAAGGCAGTGATGATATTTTCATATGAATCATCTACACAAGTGTTTCGTGTTAAAGCGTAAGGTGCTGCACATGTATTTCTTCCTATTGCCTTTGCTCCAGCCTTGGTGCATTTGCTCAGTTTATGATTTTGTGTAATCTTTTTTGTAACTGAATGCTTTTCTTTTATAGGTAGGCCTTGGCATCTCAACATTGTTGATGTATGTCCCCACGGGACTAGCAGCTATGCATCAGTCAGGATCTCTTCTCACTCTCTCTTTTGCTATATGGCTCACTCATGAACTAAAGCATCTCAAGAAAATACCAAAGTAAGTTAAGGTAACTAATAAGTAGTATAGTGAAACACCAAACTATGGTGCACGTGTACAAAGATGGTAATATATTTGTATATATGTATTTATGTAAACGATGCATTGTGATACTTTTACTGTACCTTGTAGGTGTTTCGGATCATATGATTACGTTCTACCTACACATTAGTGAATTCAGTAATACAAAATTGTAGTAAGTTCTTAAGAAAGTTATTCCAAAATAATTTCAGCCTTAGATTAGATCATGTATGGTGCAGTTTGGGGTCTGCAGCCCTATTAGTAAAAATGAAATGTCTTCAATATTGTAACCACAAGAATTGTAAAAATTCTTTTTCTGTTAATTCTTAGAACAAATTATGATTCACTATTAACCCAATTTTCTTTGGGTATGAAATTCAAGTTTGTGGTTGTCATTATAATGTTGTTAGGTATAACAACATTGTGGGTGCATAGCACAACAAGCACCCTACAGCTGCTGATGGTACCCCGAAAATGCAACCCCTTATACTGCCTTCAAGCCCACTCTCATGTTCCTAGCATGGATGTCTCAAGGGTAATATGAATCTCTACACTCCAAACATGACAAGATTACAGCCATGGCCTTTTCTTGTCCCTTGCACCCACCCATCTTTGTGGCTGGTGCAAGTTACCCATACAACTAAATAGTTATGCCAGGTTGATGTCTTATTGATATCACAGAGCGTAAAGTAACAGTGATTTTGAAATTAGCAGTGGACAACAATGTGCTGTTATATCAAGTAGAAGAGATAGAAGGTTTAGTCATCAAAGTAGTTACCACCATACTATTTGTGCATATTTTATGTGGAGTCCTATGTGCCTCCTACTTACGTTATTAGTGTTCAATGTTCACTTCTATTGATATAGAAATTTTTGCTATGCTTTTGTGTAGTATATTTATTGCTTTTAAATGTTGGTCCTAGAGTGGACTTTATATATGTGATATGATTACAAGACAGGCAATAAAGCAACAACTGTAAGAAATGTGTTTTCTCTCATTGGCCTGGAAAGCCTCACTTATATGTACTCGGCTTTTGACCCAATCACTCCACTACCACTCTGCACACAAACCTCATATATAGAAGATGAGCCAAGAGAGATTGTCAAGAAGACATGTCACAGTTAACCAAAATGATGGAGGGATGAAGTGAAAGAGGCTTTAGAGCATCAGGGACAGAACCTTCACGAGATAAGACTTACTTGGGACAGAATGAACTACAGCAAGCAGGTTTGCTGAGGCAATGTACTGAATCAGGGAACATGAAGTGGTCTAAGGAAACCATGGAATTGTCTGTGGCTGTTGTTCATCTGTTCCTGGAGTCAACCTCCACATGGTTACATAATGAGTGAAAGCACATCTTCAGTGAGACTGTACCACTCTCAGTGGATGAAGAGGACTATAACCTCATCAAGGAACTTTTCATTCTAAAGGGGTCCATAATTTCCATTTCTATAAAAACATTACACAAACATGACAGACTAACCATCAAGAACCACATACCTCCATACTTCCTACACGCACACATACTTTACTCTTCTCATAAAAACTTATGACATTTACTAACTTTCCAACTGCACCACATATTCATAGCACTTTTTGCAAACCATGTCTGATCATACATTTCCTCCAAATCCACATATGCCATACATAATTTTACTCTCTCCCAGTAAATTGTAACAAATTCTTCATAGAAAAATCCATGTTAACACATCCTCTACATCTAAAGATTACATGAACCTGAAATTTAAAAGAAACATACTCAATAAAATAGTTTTCATACATGTTGGAATATACAAAGACTCAAAAACTTTGCACTGACTATGTTCTAATCGATGCAGGTAAAAGTATCTATCTAAAATTTCATTTGGTTATTCCCTTGCCTAAGAATATGGATATTCAATCACATATTCTTTCCTTTCCTTTTCTTTACTTGTAAAATTACTAATCTTTTAATTTTTTTAAAGATAATCACTTAAATTAATGTTATTCAAGTTACATGATAAACAAAATCCATAACCTAAAGTTTTAAAGATATCCATATATCAGAAGAGGATTTTAATACAATTATGATACATCTTATCACAATACATGAGAAATAAGACATTTCATAAATGTTTTGTCTACACTTCTCAGTCTATGCAAAGTTAACTACTTCTTACTAAAATTGGCAACTAAAAATAAGATTTTTTTTCTCTTGATTTGGGAATGCACATCCTCTCCCTGGGGATGGGAAAAAAAATTTAAACTCTGGTCATATGAGATTGAATCTGAAGTTTACAAAATGTTGTTATGAAATAATTCATGACTGGTGAAAGAATTATAATACACAACAAAAGCAGTTTTTGCCATTACAATGAATGAGAAGTTACTCAACTTTTGTCAACAAAAGTAAAAATTACAATTCTTACCTGAATGCTTTTGTCAACAAAAGTAAAAAATGAATTTTTGAAAATTTTTCCTATGCATATCTATTTCAAGATTCATTAAGGCTAATGTGAATACCCAAACAAAAACTTATATTTCCATATGAAATGGGTATTTACAGATGTGTTTACAAAAGTTACATTTTCATTAATAATAGTCAGGAAAATATGAAAATATTTTTCCTTTTCCAAAGCACAAGTCACTAATGATATGATGATAAATTTGTAACTGCTTTCAAGCATCACGATGCACCATGCTTATTTGGTTTTATATAATTAACAAATAAGTCTCCAATAATGAAGGGTAAACACCTTAAGTCTATTACAGTGTAATCCTTTTACACACATAAAAATATTGTGTATCTAAGAACATGGATCTATATTATATGCAGACTGGTGGCATGTTATTAGGGCTGTCATGAGTAGAATGTTCTTCTCAAAACATATAATACTAATGAACCACCATGAAGCTACAGCCAATTACATTACTGCTTAAGGCAATCAATGCAGTGTGCACAAAATCTTTTCTGGCTGTGTATTCAGAGTAAATGCTAACCATGCATTCTTATAATGCATTTCACCGCTAATGTAAATTCTGACATATCTACGGATCTAAATTTAATTTGAACTCTATATATAGGCAATAAGAGTGTGAACCTATCTCTAGTTTTAAAGTGGCATGTTCATTACTAATAGCACAGTAAACACAACTACGGTAAGATTCTGTATGTTGACTGGCATACTGTAATTCACTTCTAACTTAGAAACTTAAGTACAAAGAAATCTCATACTGACTGCAATAAATTATTTTTTCTTTTCATACTTGTATGCTGGAAACAGCTAACAAGACTAAAAGAAAAACAAAAAAGGATCACTCAACTTTTGAAATATTCTGGGCATATGACTCTTGCAGCATTATCTGTTTGCAAATTTTTTGTAAGCCTAATTGCCTAATTATTATACAGTTTACTTACATTATTTTTTAATAGTTTTGAGTACTTTACCCCATTTACAGGGGTTTGAACAGGAAATAGCTAATGCACAGTACCAAATTCACCTGCCTTATGGTCTGAAATCTCATCCATATAGATTATGTGCAAGTGGCAAAAGAATACAAGGGATACAGCAAACTGCAGTAGTCTCACTCACAGCAGCACACCAACTGAGCATCCAATTTTTCTGTAAAGTACACAAAATCTGCCGTATATTTCAGAGAATGAAGAATGGACTGCAAAACTCAAAAGCATGCTTCTTTAACCACAAAAAATAATGAGGTACACCCAATGAACTTCATGAGATCTAACGCTTATGTGTAATCAAGAATGAATCATCACAAATGTACAGGGAGCACTGTATATATCTGCCGTGACCACCACCTTGAGGTAGCTCCCAAAGGGAACAAGCATCAAAGATATGGATAGATGGTAAAACAGATATGGAGAACATAGAAATCAATATCATTAGCACATTAACAATAAAGGATCACTGTTTACCGGAGACATGTGCAACTGCTATAAATATCAAGATTACTCTAAAAGATAAAGAGACTGTTATAGATTAAATTACCTCAGAATGAAGGAATATAAACTTCTTACCACAGAGGTGCACTATGTTAGGCGTATCCTTAGCGCTGCAACAAGTACATAAATATAGGCAGGAGAAGGATGACAGGGTTCACCAGCTTAGGCATAGCAGAATTGCAGTAGTCAGTTTCACAACACTCTATCATTCTTGACCCTGTGCCATCTGGAATTGTGAGGTCTGCAAGATATGAAAAAGAAGGCTTTTTAGTAATACACACATCGGTTGGCAGTCAAGCCGTAGAAGCAATCATT
>JAUUDW010649672.1:0-10670 GCA_032361385.1 Panulirus guttatus | reverse complement strand
GAGTAATGTAAAATTCCAATACCCCCAGTTTAAATGGTCAAAACCAAGATTTACCACTTCTAGCTTCACCTGTCATAGAATAACAGGCTAATGTTACTTTTTTAATAATATCACACAGTCCTGATACATATTAGTTTTAGTTTCTTTACTCTCAAGATCATTCTAATCACATTCTGCAGAACCAGATCTTAATCAGAATACAGTTTCCAATATCAGAACACTATGAATCAGGTTCCCCAATATATGAAATAAGACAAATAATCCAATACCATAACCTTGTTTACTGAGTTATAGAATATCTGTAGTTATAAAAGAATTGCAGTGTTTATACCCAGTGACCTGCATAATCCAATTCAGAGTATACTGAACAGGATTTTGAAAACATATAACCTCATTCACAAGATTCTCTCAAATCAGAAGCAATTTCTAATATCAATCTTAAAGCCTGGTCAAACAATTTTAGTGTATATGGTAACTTTATAATTCACTGTATATGTTCAGTGTCAAGAGATAAGCATCACATTAAAGTGTTGGGCATAATGAATTCCTTATAAAATTAATTAAGGATAGTGTGCTGGTAATAAACTTTCAGATTTATGCCTAAGTTAATTCTAATGATTCAGGTGGTTACACATAAAAAAAAATTATATTCTGATGATCTACAATGCTAATGCAATTGATTTTGGACATCATACCAATTAAATTTTGACTGCAATACTGCAATGTATCTATCCAACTAATAAAATCAATTGTCAACTTACACCCTCTAAAGAAAAATAAATTCCAAACAAATCATACATAAATGTATACATGAGCTTTAAATTTTACTTTCAAGAATTTACAACCATTACCACTTACATTCTAGATGTAACTAAACCCTTAGGTACAGTGCCAAACAACAATACTGCTGGAATCTTTAATTAAAATTTATGGCAAAAAAGAATTTGAAGCTAATTTACTCTTCCTTCAAATGAAAACAATTTATCATCCAATATCAAACAACAAACTATGTTGCTAAGCATTAGTTGGATAAAAAAGTAACAATAAAGTATATATGGCATAAAGTATATACACCAAGCAAATAAATATAGTAATCTTGGTTTGCCCACTCAAATGTTAAGCACAGAAAGACAACAGTGTTCCTCTCAAGTAAGCACTTACTTAAGGCTGTGAGGCTGTCTAGGAACATATTTTAACATGCTCCCTATACTTTCCCTCCAGCACGGCTTTAGACTGAGAGCTTAGTGACCTAACAGTAATTATCCTAAATAATCCAAAGTATTTACATTTTCTTACCTGAAAATTTGGTGATGGTCCAGCTGATTTAATTCATCCTTGTTGGTGTTCATCATTTTCAGAGGGCTTAGATGTATATAAAAATATGCTGTATAGTACAGGGTATATCAGGGGTATATCAGTGTGTGCATATACAGTTATTTTGACAATTAACTTCCTATTTTCTAAAGGTTCGTTTGAAATTATAAAAGAGAAATATGTAAGCAAGTGAGGTGTATGCATGTTTAATGCCTGGTTTTCAGTTCATGTAAAAGAGTCCATGCAGGAAAGGGGTTCTTTATAGGAGAAAATGATCACGTGTACAGTGTGTGACTTACAAATTCTGCAAAAGCCACCCTGCCATTCTGTAAAGGGCAAATTAACTGCTCAGTGATTAATCATACTCTAAACTTCAGCACCAAATAAACTCAAAATAATGTGTGCCACAGAAGAAAGAAATTCATTAGAAACAAATACATAAATACATAAATTTCTCTCATAGTTAACTGCCTTTCCTGCTTCAGAAGGGGAGTGTTAGGAGCAAATTAACAATGACCTCATTTGTCCACATCCAGCCTCTAGGTGTCTTGGAAAATGTACCAAAATCAAAGTCTACCATCTGCAGCCAAGCCTTACAGGCTACATCAAGATTTACCTTGACACTTTATTTGCCAGATTTCACCATTTGGCAGTATGTTGCCTGCTCCCCACCATAGACCAAATAAATCCAGCTCATTCAGTCTAATGCACATCCTCTACCTATATAAATATTCGGGCCCCAATATCCAAAAGCCTTCTTCAATCCATCTTTCCATCTCCTCACTCTTCTTCACCTTGCTACCTCCACCCGTGAAGTGCAGATCCTCTTTGTCAATCTTTCTCCATTCATCCTCTCCATATGCCTGAACTACTTCTGATCGGCCTTCCCAATCAGCCTGCACTTACCATCAAACTTCTTTTACACTGTCATTCCATACACAATCACCCTGCCTTACTCCACATGTCATTCTCAGGCACTTCCTTTCCAACATATCCACCCTCTTCTTTTCTTTTCTTACCACACTACAGGAACCTCCCCTTCCATATGTGTTAAGAGAAGATTTGGCATGAAAAGAGAGAGTAATGGTGAATGGGATGGTGAAAAGAGAAGATACTGAAGAGTTTGCACAAGATGAAATGTGAGAAAGCATCAGGAGAAAACAAGACTTACAATAAGTTTCTTAATGTATGTATGACCCAAGGAAGAGGCACAGCACACAGGTTAAGAGGTTGAAAAAAGATTCCTCTGAGGATACAGACATTCTGTGTTTTGTGAGCCAGTGTTCTAATTACATAATGTCATGCCAGTGAGAAGTCAGTTTCGGTGAGGCTACATTATCATCGACGAATGAATAAGAATACAGCCTCCTCACGAAGAAAGACCCATCCCCCCACTTACACACATATATACATATGTGCATATATATGCAAAGTACATAAATATACATACCAACATATACATATATACCCACATATACATACACATGCATAAACATATATACACATGTACATATTCACACTTATTCGCTCCCATCCATACCTGACGCCACTCCGCCCCACAGGAAACAGCATTGCCACCCCCTGCACCAGCGAGGCAGCGCCAGGAGACAGATGAAATTGCCACATTCGCTCACACTCAGTCTCTAGCTGTCATGTGTAATGCACTGAAACCACAGCTCCCTTTCCATATATATTTCAACTAATATATTACTGTAATGAAATGAGTGAAAATATTTATAACTTAATATTCACCATTAGATACATGATATATGTCAACATAGTAATGCTTCAGTTAAAAAAGCATATAATTTTCCATCTCTTAATGGTCACCATTAAATACGTAGTATATGTCAACACAGTACTATTGAAGTTTATCTTATATGGAGCCTTACAACACATGATGTTCAACTCATCACCACTAAATGTATAATGTGTAAAACAAAATTTGCTTTGTAAAACTTCCTGTACTAAGTAGATAGACTTCACTCATGTGCTTATCTAAGTGTTTAATTATCCAACTCTACCTTGATCTCAAGCTCGTTCATAATTGATTAATTAGTAACTGTTATGTCTTTCCAATTATGTAATTCCTTAACTGTGTCTTTTCAACTAAATGGCTGCTTAAATTCACTAAACATTTCCTTTTTTATTTATCTAGGTGTAAAGATGTGTGCAGGTACAATAGATAAATCTCTTAGGGAGTGAAAATGGCAAACTTCATACCCATAAATAAGAAAGGAAACTCAGAAGAGACACTGAATTGCAAACCAATCTCACTAACGAGTGTGGTCTGTGACGTTCTCAGAAAGAGTTAGAAAGCACATTTTGTGCTGGTGGCTAGAGATAAGGTCATGAAAATCTCACTCTGTTATTGATTGAAGGGAAAGGTTTAGGGATATGAAGAATTTGGGAGAGGTTTGTTAAAAGTCATTTGGAAGTGCAGTGAAGAAGGGAAAGCTAGGAAAAGAGAAGGAAAGGAGGAGTGCAACAGGTCCAAGGGCTTAGCCCAGGTGCTCTGGCATAATACTTTCAGTATAATTTTTCCATACATATCAGTTGGCTCTTCAATGAATTCAGAATCTTAAATTTTAATGCTTTCAAAGGTATTATAGGTCAATGAAAGAGCAAAAGCATTTATCATTGAATTACTTTTTTTATTATGCAAATCATCTTTGGCACACACATACTGACAGCCATCCAATAAAGTGGAAACAAAGAGAATTCTTGAAAATTTCACACATTCCTTGAAATAACTGGCATTCAAGTGGTCATTTCTTTTTTGATGTTCGTAATGGCCTGTATTCAGAGTTTTTATTTCTTATCCCTAATACAACACACAATAAGTACTTTTGTATATTTACCATTACAAATAGTCTAGTTATTAGACAGATGTAGCACACAAGAGTTTTGCATCAGAAAAATCATAGAAAATACCTTGTAATACAAATTCTGTGACATAAATTGACATTGCTTATTTACAGTATACATATAGACTTATAGCTGTCATAAGCTAAAGCTTTTCAAAAAAACTTTGACTTTAAAGTCAAAGTTACAGATCCTTCACTGTGGTGACTCACTTTTGATTATAGCATTCGCAGGTGCTGGTGAGTCATGGTATATACAGAAGATCTCCCCTGTTGATGCAACTCATAAGTAACTAATTTTAATTTTGCTTTACATCTTAGAAAATCTTTGAGACTCATAAATGTAAAAGTAATCACTCTATAACATTGAAATATGTTGAAAAGATACTAGAATGAAAATAATTACTGAAAAGTTAGCAGTATACCCCAGTTGCATTTAAGGTTAGATTGCTTAATTATGAGAATATCTTGGATAGGTAGCTCCTTTGGAAAGAGTGGGTTTGCTTTAGTAATTCTCAGGAAATGCATCGGTGCATTACACAGATAAAAGCATTGCAGGTAATTTATGTATGATACTGTATTGGTTTGTCGTGTGCTTTAGTCTTTAACTAATGCAAGTATACACACACTGAATGGTTCCTTACGTAGTTTTTGATGGTAAAAAGTAAGGAAATCGTTGTCGGTCAGTTGTATTTGCTGACTAAGCTTGGATGAATAGTAATCATATTTGACAGTTTCATGATTGACCCGGTCATTCACAGTGATACTAAGTACCTGTTTTTAATTAGCTAAATTCTGAATTGGGTTTTTCTATCCACTTAGTAAACTTCATGAATCCTTTCATAAATAGTAAATTCTCTACAATATTTACTTTATGTATTAATAGTAATGAAGTAATCCTCTTGTTTTATTTGCCTTGGAAGAAAACTTTATATATTGTAGTGACAAACTGTGGAAGGTAACTGAATTACTCAGTTTCACAGGACATCACTACCTGGTTTACCATATGGAATTTTAGTGCATAACTGATTCTCCTACAAAATGAGGCAGCATGTCTATAGGATGAATATGCTTTTGTTTTCATTCTCACTACTGACAAAACATGACCTATAAATCTAAACTACCATCACTACAGCAGTGTACCACTGCAGCTTACATATGCTTTAAACCATTTCCTCAGTTATCTATAACATTATTTCATATTTTTCAGTATAATGTTTCAAAAGAACCAGACCACCAAAGCATCCTTGAGGCCACATCTTGAATGTGGCTTAAGTATACTACTTTTAGTTGTATGGTATTTATAAACAAATGTTAAATGAAAATATGAATCCTGTTATACAATTAACAAACTGTAGGCACTGTATCCTGTGGTATTTATTCAATACCAACGCTAAAGGAACTAGGTGAATTTGATCTTAAACCTTTCAAACCTGAGTTGCATTATTTTATCCTGTATTTGTGTCTTTAATCTGTGGTATACTGCTTGTATTTTGTGAATGTTTATGGGATATAGAAAGTTTATTTTATAAACAATTTTGCTTTAAAGGGATGATTTTGAATATATAAATGCTACCTTTTATATATGAGTACAAGTGTCTTAAGATGTAGAGTTTGAAAAACTGCTTTTTAAGCAGTGTTAAATGATAAACTTATAATACATATATTTCATTCATTTTTAAGATTTTTAACAGTTTTGACAAATTATAGGACTAAACATTTTCTCTTGAATGGGGCACGGAAAATTTTATTTGAGTTTTTTATACTGTACTCTTATATGGAAAATTTATGACAGTGCCACTGAAGCAAGTTGAGTTTTATCTACTGAACAGGATTGATAGAAAGATTAGTGTATTTTATGACTGTGTTGGTGTTTGGCACACACTAGGGACTAGAACATATGAAATTCATGTACTTATGTGAGAATGGCTTATGAATGATTACAGTCTGAAACTTTTTGACTAGATTATTCAGTTATAAACCCAAAAATTTCTCTACACAACATAGTTGTTTGGGGTGATTACATTTTATGACAGGTAAGGATATACCATTGTTTTTCCCTGTGCTCTGATGGTTGAATATTTTAGTTTTGATGTACGTGTCGTAGTAGAGATATGTAGGCTTCATTTGTGAACCCCCATCAGTTAACTACGGTTAGTTACAATAATACTTTAGAAATGCAGTCCACTGAGTATTTCGTTCATTTCTTGTATGTTAGCCATAGTACCCTGAACTTTCTTGCTGGAAACTTAAGTTCAGTCTAAAGGTGCTTTTGGTTGTGATTCATGAGCCATAAGCTTCACTCTTGACTGCACACTCCTCGGGTACCTTGTGTTTGCTCTGGTGCCTTGTGAGTCACACCAGCTCTTGAATATTTTCCTTAATAATACCTTCTAGACAGCTGTACACTACACATTGCAAGGTTCACTGTCTATAGTATCAGTTGGCTCAGGGTTGGCCTTGATAGACTCTAATTCTTCACAGCGAACACCATCCTCAATAATTCCCCTGAAATGATAAGATATTGATATTATTTATTGCTTATAAGTTCAGTGAATAAATGCCATTTGATATAAGTAATGTATGCTACACATTAAGAAGTTATTTACTAGTATAAATCTGCAAGACATGGATTACAGTAGTTAGGTTACCTTTTTTTTATATTAGCTGAGAGGGCATGGGCAAGTGAAACCCTAATCATAGCCATCTCATTAATGCTATATATGCTATGTACTTGGCAGATAGATTAGAGGGATTATTTAAAGATCTTGATATTTAGATACAGAAATTTTCAGGATTATTGAGGATCTTGAGTAATGTTATAAACACTCTGAGAGGTGTGATTTCAAAAATACAGAAGTGAAGAATATATGAAAATATGTTAATACATGGTTAAGAATAGTGAAAGGTGGAAAGTACACTGGTTGCTGCCATGCAGTACCCTTAAGAAGGGGGTTAATGATGTGTGGCAGCATCAAGAAAAGATAGTGAAAGTGGTAATGAAGAAATACGTGGTAAGAATTAGTGAACCAAAGGAGCATCAAGGGAAGATATTGTACATCAACTGGAGGAAATGTAGTACTTTGGACGAGACATTGAACTGTGAGAGCAACATGGGAAGATAACGTGTGTCTACGGGAAAATGTTTGGGATGAGATAGTGAACTGGGAAACACTCAGGGGAAGGTTTTGTATGTTTACTGAGGGAAATTCTTGGATGAGGTTTTGAAGCATTGAAAAATCTGGGCATATCCTTGAAGTGCACTGTGGGAAATACTTGAGATGAAATACTGAGGTGTGAGAGCTTTTAGGAGGGATATTGTATGTTTACTGGGAGAAGTACTTGGGATGAGACAAAAGAAAATAAGCCTATGTTGGAATGAGGATGGGAAAAACAGTTAAACAAGCACATTATGTATGTAACCTGATTATACTTGAAAGGGTTTGTGGGAAAGAGGCAGGATATAGCTGCCTACCTGCTTATGAGTACCAATGACAGTAATTTAGAATAAGGCAGGGCTAATGCACTTTCCTTACTGCATATCCTGCCTGTTTCACAACACTTATGTTCTACTCTGCCTCACATATTGCACATTTGTCTATCTTAGGTTCATCCTGTTTCAAAGGCTTCATTTCTCTTTCCTTGCAAATTTCTTATTTGATTAGGGCACATTATTAAAGAATCTCTCATCTTCCTTTTCGGATTCTTGAATATTTCTGTGATTCTCTTATATCCTTCTATTGGCTGTCATGCAGAAATGGTCATATTTCTTTCTCCTTTTTTATTTTCAATGTGCAGTGCAGGTTCTTTTAGTCTTTCATTATTGTTCATATGTTCAGTTACTTTAGTTTCACTTGTAAAGTGTCTCTGAATTCTCTCAAGTTATTCATTTCAGGCTGCTTAGTTGGTGAGTATACAGTAGAGCATTGCTCAGTTTAGCTTTTAATTGATGCATTGAATATTTTCATCATCAGTTTTCTGTTTTTCATAGAGAAAGTCTCATTATGTGGCATGATGCAGTGAGATCTTCAGTCTAGACATCAATACTCTGAAAACATCCAAAATGAATGCCTTTGCATTGAAAGTTCCTGCCAAAACGACAAGAATTGCCAAAGTTTGAACTAGAGGCATTAATGTTCTATGTTTTTCTCCAAAATGTATTATACTTAGTTATTTCTGTTATTTCTGTGGCTTTTGCCCTTGTTTTGTCCTAGTGGTGTCCAATGCTTATCTAATCCACAGAACTTTCTCTAGTACCTTAGTGTACATTACACTTATTAGAAGTGGACTGAGTGAATAACCTTGGGTAGATATAAAATATTAGAATTATTCAGATTTTTTTTTGTACTTTTTATTTACATATGTTTGACAGAAATATTGTTTTTAAAGTAGAAAACCCCACTGGAAAGACTTTAATCTATACTCTGAAAAAAATCCGAAATCTGAAAACTGCTCAGTCCCAAGTAATTCAGACTAGAGAGATCTATATGGAATATGAATTTTCCAATATTGTCATCATATTCAATTCTTAATTCATGATGACTCCTAAATCTTTCATATTATTTTACTTTCAGTAGCATTTTTCTGTTGCAGCCTTGTAAGGTGTCTGTTTTATTGTTGATTGATCCGTGATCTATTTGTTTAAAGCTTTCTTTGTGAACTCTTCTGCACATTTATTTATTTAATTCAAATGAATCTTCATTTCCTCTTGTCTTCTGTTAATCCTGTCATTTAACTTAATCTAATGTTATCTGCAAAACATCTAACAACTTTCTCATATTATACCTCTTTTCTTATGTTTAATATAGTACCAGTATTGTCAGTACTGAATCTAATACCTTTCCTTTTGATATACTTGATGAAACGTCTTTGTTAGATATAGTTTCATTTGCCACTACTTCATATTTCACGCCATTAAAAAACTCAGAACCGTTTTATGCTTTGCTCTGCTCCTCTCTCAAAATTCTGTGATTTACTTTTTCAAATACTCTTGGAAAGTAAAAGAAGTATTTATCCTCATTCCTTGCATAACAGTTTCATTTATGTAATTGTAAAGAAGAGATATTTGATTTTGGTTACTTCTGATTGCTGTAAATCCATGTTTGCTTCCTTGGTATAGTAATTTATCATGTTATTTATGGTAGAGTGTTTCAATATGTTTCTTGTTCCAGTATTTTCATTCAGTTTTATTGTTAACTGCATAATGAGTTAGCACCAGGAGCACATTAAGAATGGTCTTGTTCACTCAGTTCTGCTCTTTAGCTGGCATGTATAATGCACCAAAACTGGCATTTCCCCTATCCACAACCAAGCCCCACAGATCTTTCCTTGATGTAATGGGAAACAATGTCAGCCGCTGTGTTGATGTCTTTTGTAACTGTGTGGAAGGGGGAATTGTGGTTAGTTGAAGCCATCTATTATGTGCTGTGTGAGGTCTTTACATTGTGGCATAGAGAAATGATGTGGTTGAAAGCCATGTCATATGGATGAGAATTGGATATCATGCTTTTGTTGTAGATCAGTTTTCAAAGAGTCTGGATACAGATGACTGAAGTGATATATGTTAGTGGGAGGAAGAATTGGATGGTTTGGAATGTTTTAGAAATGGTCCTATCTTGTCACGCTTCTAAATGTAAGGGATTTTGTTGAGAAGTGCTATCTATACATACATGTTTTGGCATTGCCAGGATCTTCTTGCTTGAGGTTACACAGTTAAGGAAGAGTCACTGGATTTCTGAAATGGGCTTATGAACCTCCAGTGGCATCATTGCTATACATACAAGAAAAGAAATTATGATATCCTAAGTGGAATTGTCTCAGCTTTTTTGTTCACATGTCTCTTGAAAAAAGGAAGAGACATTTTGATTGATTTCTAAGTTTAATAGAGGAAGTTAGATTACACAGAGCCTATGAGCTACAATTCAGTAGACACATGATTCTTAACAAAGAACTGTTAAACAGAGGCAAGCAAAAATGATGACAGTTTAGGAAAAGGTGCACGATTGGATAAAGCATTCACGGCATTAAGTGCAAATATTTGTCTCTGATGCCTGTTCCTTCAGTGAATTCCCATCAAGGGGGTGGCCACGGCAAAATTCTCCTCTCATCCCTGTCCTTACATGCCTCCCATGCATACACCATTCCACACATTCTTCCACTGTATCCCTCCCCTCCAGTTCTCTTCCACTCCATTTCCCCATGATACTAGTAGTCTTCATCTCACAGCAACCCCTATAATTGTGCTATCACACTGTCTTCTTGTAAACTCCCTGTCTTGCATTCTTTCCACGTGCCCAATAGGGTGGATCGTTTTTACACTTTTTTTTATATTTATGTGTGGGTAGTGCAGAAAAGTTGTGGATCCATGAGAAAATATTCTGCAAAAGATATGGGTGTGCTGCACCAACACCTTTAGCCCTCCGAGTGGCTCAAAAATTGAAAAATAAAGTATTAAAAATGTGCATCTATAGAAAAAAATCTAAATCTGAAAAA
>JAUUDW010649641.1:0-10670 GCA_032361385.1 Panulirus guttatus | reverse complement strand
GATGCTAGAGTCGTGAGAGGATCAAGGAGAAGTGGAGGTATGGTGTAAGGAAGAATGGAAAGGTAAAAGTGTTGGCATGCAAGAAGATGAATCGGGTAAAATATAGGGAGGAGTGTGAAAGGAAGGTAACTCTGTTGAAGTTTGATAGCAGAAACCTCCAAGATTGTTCTAAGGTATGTGCCAGGTAAGTATTTTCATATGTCTGTAAAGACTTTCAAAGAAAGAAGGACAATACAATTCATTTTAAGACTTAAGGTGAGTATTTGCTTAAGAACACTCATAATGCCATTGTAAATGATTTTGTAGCTAATTTTGGTGTCACTATAACCTTGAATGTTCAGATCATCTCATAATTTCAGAGGTGAGTGTAAATGTCTTATTCCTGCTTATACCGCTAATACATTCAAAGCAGTGTTTCATTCGTAATTGTTGGACGAGGTTTGTTGTATTATGCCACCTGTAATCTATTACATAATTCTAATTTTGCACTAGTTCCATGTAGGATTGTTTTAGGAGTAAACCACTTAGATTTATAATCATTCTTGTCCCACCACTATAAGATGTGCACAGGGTCACCTCTGTGACTGTGTGTCTGTCTGTGGACATTATAACCAAAGACTAATACATGATAGAAATTTCATAGTTATACCCTAGGTACCCCATTGGGGAAGACAGCTGACTAAATTTTGGGACAAAAAGTTTAAGGATTTGTATATTCACTACTATAGGAAAAACTGATGTATTTGCAGGTGCTGAGGCTAAGGTGTGGTGAATGATGGGAAGTCCAAATTTGTGACAAGTATGTCTGACAGAAACAAATATCATGGCATATAGATTTTGGGAAATTAATGCTTAGTACATTAAGTGATGCAGGTGCTTTTTGTTCTCTTTAGGAATCACTGATGTAGGAAGTTTGCATTAACCATAAAATTACAATGTAAGGTAGACATTTTTTTTTCAATCAGTTAATGGTTAGTTACTTGGTTGTGTTTTGTTCTTCATGGTAAAAGGTCTTCACTGAATCTTCGTTGTCTTCATTGAATCAGTTGTCACTGCATTCTTTTGATATTTTGAATGATTTGAATAGGTAATTGGAAGTCGGTGTCACTGTGTATTCACTTGAAGTGTCTTTAAAGTATTAGCCAATACTGAGGTCAGAAAATTGTGTCAAAGGTTGGAATAATCTCTTTGTGTCTTGTAAGGTCGAATAAGAATTTCCACTTCAGCAGCACCAGACAGCATCTCCCTGATAGGTCTGGTTTATGTGGCAGCAGACCTTCGATATATGCGTGAAACCCTACTTTTCTACGTGTGAACCACACTTAGATTACTGCAAAGGCAGTGATAAAAGAGATTTGGCAGCTTAGGTATTAAGCTTAATAAGATATATTTTCAATATGAATCATACATGAGATCTCTAGTTTGGGTAAACTACGTTGATTTTTCAAATGAGAGCATGACTAATCATGAAAGTATAGATAGGACCATAAGACAATTAAGATGTATTGAATATCTTTTTGGGTCAGCCCATGCTGTTGGGGTTGGAGACCCCTGAAGACTTCACCTAGTCATTTACTTAACTTTTAAACACCTTTTTCATAATTGTTTAACCCTTCAGTTCTAAGTGTGGTCTGTTTTTGCATTCACCGAGCCTTAGATTTAAAAACGAATTTGAAAAACAAATTTACCCTTATTCGCTACGACATATGAAAAGTCATTAAAGATCAAAAAGGGAAAATCAATCTGCTGTAATCCACATGAATTTCCTAGCAATAGTTTAGTATGTTAGTCCTATCATCAGGGGGCCCAGAAGAAAACCACATGATCATCACCTTATTTCCCCATTTGTCACTATTTTTTCTATCAATGGTGCATCTTATTTTTACCCACGTAGCTCCATATTTATGTGTGTGGTGCAGATGAACAGGTATCTGTGTATCTAGGTGCACAGATGTTGTGGCTGCCATACACATATTTCAGTTAAAGAGTTCCTCCCTCATGATGTTTGTAGATAAACTAACAACTGTGAAATTTCAGAGGGTGGATTATTACTGCTGGTGAATTTGTGTTATCGTTTTATGGTTAGGGCAACTCTAATATTTTAAATAGGGTTGGAAATATCAGCACATATCCTGTGTGTGTGTTGCACCCTGGTCCCACATTTGAAGTAGGTGTGTAGGACTGAAATGGTTAATGAAATTCATTGTGTTGTTCTTGGATAGCAAGGTAAATTTTGGCATTAGATCATCCACATTACTAATCTGCTTCCTTACTTTTCATTGAAACATAGATACCTCATGTTTATCATCCAAACATCCGCAGATATTGTTTATTGTGTTGACTGCCCGTCATCTCTTGTATACCTACATGGCTTTATTACGCTGTCTTGTGCACACCTCACACCCTTCAGCATGTTCAGATCCAACCCCTCAAAGCATCTTTCACTCCATTCTTCGATATCCAATTCATTCTCCCGTTATTCCATGTCCCTTCAACCTCTGACAGTTATGCTCTCTTAGTCTGCCTCATCCATTAAATGAATGATATATTTTGCATTATCATCTCTGTTTTTTATTATTTTATGGCAATACAGTCAGGTTTTTCAGGGTATAAGGAAAATAGAGTAGGAATATTTACACATCAAGAAAGAAAACTGGTTAATTATCCCTTCATTTAATCATTAACATGTTAATGCAGTCTAAATGTTTTTACAGTTTTGTATAAATGTGTATTATTGAAAATATGTGTTCAGTATTGTGTGTTTATTATGAATATATGCAGTTTTCAGGGTAGAGAATTATATTTATCATAAATGAGGGAGTCCAATTGGAACAGGCATCAAAGATATACGTAGATAGATAGATGAAATTGTATATCCCGCCCCTATTACTTAAAAAGAAAGAAGCTCTTCCATCGTTCTTATCAGTCATGCATTCACCAGTATATTGTCTTTCTGTTCACTGCATTTTCATTTTGAATTGATGCAAGATTTAGCTTACAGGTGTTGCCGGACCCTGCCTGCATATGGTTACACTGTACACGAAAAGTCTTCTTCTGCGAGGCTGTATCCTCATCATAGGATGAAAGGAATAGTTTTGCTGAACTTCCTGCTCCAAAGGAGTCAACTTGAAGCTTGCAGGAGCCCTGATAAAGGGTTCCTGGCATTGTATACTTAAAACTTTTTAGTATACAATATGATTCTCTATGGATGATGTACCTTTTTCCTTTGTGTAAATACACAATTTTTGATGAACTTTCACCTCATTATTTTTGACAGTTCAGAGAAGGTCATTCTGAGTTATTCCACAAAATCAGAATTCTACTTTACTATCACTAAATTATGGAAGACTTTCAATTAATGACTGTGATTATTTTCTTTACCAATTCATTACAAATCAGTTCCTTGGAATTTCGCTTTAACTTTATAACTTGTCCAGATTAATTCATTTAGATATCAAATAAGTTTAGAGATAGTAGATTTCATGATGCCCATAATGAACATTCTGTCTTTGATAGTAACCTCCAGTACTTTAGATATTTAAGTTCACTAGTTATGGAGACTCTACTGCCATGGCCACCCTCTTGAAGGAGTTCCAGTTGGGACCAGGTGTCAGAGATACAGATAGATAGAGAGAAAATGAAATTATTCATCCAGTACATTACTAGGAGATAAGGTACTGCTGTACATTGCTGCCTTGGTGCCAATTTTCAGATTAAGTTGTTTAGCCCATCAAAGTTTACATCATTGTATTTCGTAGTGTTGTGGATTCTGTTGTGTTTCATTTTTAGTTCATTGGTAACTGTTTATTCAGACTAGAGCATGATCACTTTTTTTGAGTAGAGTCTCGTAGCTTATGTTCTCCATTTCCAGGCCGTTTTGGCTGTGTATCAGCCGCTGTAACTTTGTGTTCAGTTACATGATTGTGTCAGAAGTTTTCCTTAGCACATTCAAAAACTTATGCCTCGTATATCTCTTAACCTCTTGCTGATCCTGGTGTTTCTTCTCAGTTTCCACGTGCATAGTTAAGATGAATTATTGTTCGTCTTATGAGTATGCTGCCTTCTGGAGCATCCTGAGTATTCCATTATTACTCTCATTTAATTTTTCCAGTTTTTCAGGATATTTTGAGATTTTATACCATTGGAACACTTAGGAAGGCTTACCTTGTTATTTTAACCTTTGCAATTTGCCAAAAGAAAACATAATTTACCAGTAGTTTCTAAAATTTTAGGTTTTTTCATATAAGAAGGGCCACATCCATTTTTTTTTCTTTCCCTTTTACATTTTTGCTAGCCTGTTGGTTGGGGTTGAGGACTTGTGTTCTACAAATGTAATAACCACAAAGGATGTATGTATGCACTGATCCACAATTACATCAGTGAAAGTGAAGGAAAAGACAGTAATATGAATTCATTAGAAATGAGATTATGTAAAAAGAACTTGTTGTTTGTATATACATATTGTAAATTATATGTAGATTTGTGTTAACGATTTATCTTCCATCAAAGCCAAGTATCGTTGTCGTTTACTGAAAGTAATTTAGTGCTTTTAGTTGTAAAACGTAGATATCTTAGTTGTTAAGCTTGTTGTCAAGGACCTTGGTTTTGATATTCATTTATAAAGTACCTCACTTCCCAGTACCAATATACCCATACTGTAATATACTAGTATAAAAGGCAACTGGCCAGATAGTGCTTTCCAATGATAAAGAAATTATTATCTAAGATTTATAAACTACTTTATATCAACTTTGAAATGCCAAAACTTCATTGAAACTGGCCTGGAATAGATAAAAATCTCTGGCTGTTATATATGTATGTATCTGTCTGTTGTCATTATTCCATTCCCAACGTAATGATGGTGTCTCAGGTACATACAGCTTCCGCAACATCACTCAAACTCACCTTCGATATGTACTTTGTGTGTTAGTGAAACATAGGGTTCCATTTGTACTAAATCATCTCTGATAAGCAGCCAAGTTGACATGTCACTTCAATGCATGAAATACTGCTGTAGCATCTGATCCTTAGGCATAATGCTATGGAAAAGTCTTTTGTGTACACCATATAGAGTTAGAAATTCTTACAGTGCTTTCAATTTGATTTAATGGAGACCTATTGTAAATCAACGAATGCTACTGACACAGACATACTGTAGTTGTATTCATAGATAGTAGCAGGTAGTTTTAGATTTTTCCAAGTTAGAGAGGTTATTTATTGGATGGGATGTTTTATTTCATATGGGCATGTTACTGTAGTTCATATTTGGGGCTACAAAATAGTGAAGCATGATATTTTGGAGGGAACAAGAGGAACAAGAAATGGAAGGAGAGGTGTCACTGAAATTGCTGTGAGGAATGTTTGCTTGCTGAAAGATATATATGATGGTGTAAATATATCAGAGATGTTCTAAAGTTGTAGTATAAGTTAAGAGAAATAGGGTTGTGTTGTTGGTTAAAAGAGGATGAAAGGTGAGAGATGTATTCCTTGAATGAGGAAATGCAGAGTTCAGATACTGGGATGTGAGCCTGGAAGAGAATGTGGCATTCACTGCGACAGTGATGAGCTTGCCATAGGTCCAAAAATCTCTTTAATATATCAGAATTGTCTGGCCTTCCTGTATCAGTTGGCAGTGCACTTATATGGCTGGCCCAACAGTGTCATTCAGGACTTTGTGGTTTTTGAGCAGATGATCAACCATGTGCTCACGGTAGATAATGCAAAAATTTGAAGTGCAACAATGCTAAGCCTACCAGAGGTAGGAATCATTGATCATTGTGGTGGCAGGTTAATGACTCTTTCGGCCAACAAACATGAAACCAAGCCCTCCGTAGACCAATCATACACCTGATAGTAAAATGTAACCTAGTGTATCAGGTGACTCCCAGAAAGAAAGAGGAATGGAAAGCAGCGGAAGTAGTTTGGAATTGAAGCAGAACGCTTTTTCTATTTCCATAATGTAATATGTACTTTTTGTAACATATAATCCTTTCTTGTTGATCTTTCATACAATTTGCAACAAAATAACTTCAAAATGAGACCAAACTCATCAAAATATATGAATTTATTGGAGTGTAATGGTTATTTACTTTCTTAAAGAATTGAGCTTTTTTCAAAATTTGAATTTGGCTTGTTCATTGCTTTTTGATATCTCAAGTGGAGTAAGACACTGAAGGGAGATAGATAGTTGAAAAAAAATGGGAGAATCTGGGAGAAGGTTAGTACAGAAAAGGAAGGTCACACAACTAAAAAGTTGCATCTGTATCAGAACTCTTAAAGTTAAGGATGAATTTGCAGTGTTTTATGAGAGAGAGAAGGCTTAAGCTACTTGGTCATTGAATGAGAAGAAAGTAGTGGTTAGGTTATGATTATAAAGATTGGACAATGGTTATGAATGAGATTAAACGATGGCCAGTTGCACGAAAGATCGAGTAATTGTTAGGAAAGACTGTGAAATTGCAAGTTTGGAGAGAACTTTTGGTTTGGGAATGATGGGAGTTACTGGGGAGAGAGACAGAAACACCTTTTGAGTATAATGATCCAGCATTGGCGTAGAATTTTGGAACTAAAGATATAATTCCAAGGTAGAAGCTTGGTTATCGCAAGTTATTTGCTTAAAGGTGAATTTGTAGTCATGGTGTTAATTTTAGAGTAGAAATAGTACTGGTAAATGAGCTCCAGAACAGGAGTGTTGTATTAAAAGTTTAAAGATGTAGATAAGATATCCCAAAGGATATTTTGATATCTGGGTGACTGATGGTGATACAGTATATATGAAAACCTCAGGGTGGTAGCTAGTGGGTGAGGGTTGAAGGAGAATGGAGACAATGTAGTAGGTTGAATTTTGAATGTGACCTTTTATAAGCTGGGAAGTAGAAATGGAGGAGAGAAGGAGTACCTATGAATACCTACAAAGATATTTTGCCTGAATGTCAAGGCAAGCACATAGCACTCACCATTAGACAGAGAGAGAGAGAAAATGTAAACTTTAGATATAGGAGATGGTTAAGAAATTGGAAAGGAAAAAAGTTGATGGGCATTAAATGAGAAACAGGGAAAAGAGGCAAACAGAAAATGAAGAAAAAAAGGTGGCAGGTATGTAGGGAAGGTTATTTGTTAAAAGGAGGTGCAAGGCCTGGGGTTAGAGCAGAGACGGGGATTGTGGTTCTGTGGCAAATTGTCGTACAGGGACTCAACCTGAGGCAGGAGGCATGGATGTAAGAAAGAGAAGGTCAGGATGATGTTGGAGGAGGCAGGGATTGATGAGTTGTTGCTTGGAGGAGGAGGAAGAGACATGAGTGTAAGGGACCTTGAAATTGGGAGAATGAACCAAGTTAGAGAGATGGAACTAGAAGAGAAGCCAAGGAGACATAGATTTAGAAAATGGCTAAGTGGATTGAGATGAGATAGAAAATCAATAAGTGGGAAGGGAAACGAGGGAGGACAGATGATTTTTTTTTCTTTATGAAAGTTGGAGAAGGAAACATGAGGTGTAGGCCTAAAGTAAAGAATGTAGGGAATGGGGAAAGTTATGATTGTTTCAGGATGAGAGGGGAGAAAGGTTAATGAGTTCTTGAGGAAGGGAGTACCTACCTATGACGAAATTTTTCCCCATAGGGAAAGAGCAAGTTGGGGAAGAAGGTAACGAAATTGTGGCAAGAAGAACACGGAGTGGAGGGGGAAGGGTTGGTTGAGACACAGTAATTTGAGAGAGGTGTGAAAGTCCTGGAGACAGGGAGGAGGCTTTTGGGAAGGGTGGAAGAGAGCGGAAAGAGCGTGTGGGGAGAGGCAGTGAGAGTGATAGAGAAGGGGGGAGGGGTGACGTAAAGGTGCTGGGGGAGAGGAGGAGGAAAGTGGTGTGAGTGTTATGTAAGACTTGAGTTGGAGATGCTGGACGGGAAATTGGCATTGGGGCGTTGGATGACAGGCAGGAGGAGGCTTCGTCTTGTAACTAGATTTTTGGCAGCCATGATGTCGAGGGGGGACGGTTCGAACCTGTAGGAGCGTTCATATGATAATGAAAATTTGATTTATTTGTGTGTTAGCCGAGACGGCATGGGCAGCTGGGGCCCTAATCAAGACCATCCCATTAACGCTATATATACATACCCTAGCCTGAGATAGGTGCCCATTTTGTCGATCAGTTCCTAGGGGTGGATGAACAGCTGGGTTGACTGTGGACGAATGCCGGTACCAGGATTCGAACCCATGCCATGCTCAACCATGGGCGGCCCGTGAATGCGTCACTGTCAGGAACGCTAACCGATACACCACGGGAGTCTATAAAGTATTATTCCCTTATAATCATATGGTCAGCATTTTGATAGACGCTTTTTGTTGAAGTTTATAATATGAATCCCGGGAGAAGTCCCCGATTTATATTATCTCAGGACTCGTAATAGCTGACTGCTTCACGCGTCCAAGGTTCGCGATGGGTTTTAAGGCTTTAAGGATTTAAGTTTAAGTAGATTTTAGGTTGGAAAGAGATGGCGACAAACGCTTCCAGTGAACTGTCGTCTCTCGTCCCTCTGTAGACACTGGGGTCTGGTTTCAGAGACGCTGCCGAGTTTGCTTTCACTGCAAAAGGAGATATTTGTAGACTCGAAAAAGTATTTACTGAAATGGTACGTTTATGATGAGAATTCTTCGTAATATTTGTGTAATTTCTTTGCTATTAGCATATGGATTGATGTAGGAGTGGGGATACGTTTGAAACTAAACGAGGAAATGGTTTCTAAGTATTCAGATATTTATAATACATTAGGTTACGTATATGAAAGAAAATTGTGTGCCATTAGCTTGAAGTCATTTAGAGAATGAATCCAAGTTTGGATGGCTGACTAAAGTGCATTGTTCTTGCCTTGTTTAGCGAACAAAGGAAAAAAAAAGTTTCTTCAAATACTGAGACTTGTTTTAACTGAGCTGTTTGTTAAATGAGGCTCCTATTATATTCGCTTTTTTTTTCTTAAAGAGGTGATTCAGATTCGGGTGGCATTAGTGGCTACGCTATTCAGTGGAGAGGAAATGATTCGGTTCCGTCGTGGACAGACACATTTTGTCAAGGTGTCTAGAGGTCGGACCGTCGAGGAATGAAATCTCTCTTTCTCTCTCTCTTTCTCTCTCTCTCTCTATCTCTCTCTCTCTCTCACACACACACACACACGCTTGCGCGCGCGTTCTTGCTGCTCAGATGTCTTTTTTTTTTTAAGTTGATGATTGATACTACAGGGTTGTTGAAACGAGGGTCGGCCATTTATCCTCAAAGGTCGTACTGTCGTGCTAGAGGGTCGTTCCGTCGTGGTCAATGGCTTTAGTAAAGTTAAATTTGTGTTGAATAGACCTGGTTAAATTACCCGACGTAACAGATCCATGTAGTCGTTATTTAACAGTGGCGAACTGAATACAGATTAGGATATGTCTCTCTGACATTAAATTTGATTTCTATTATTAAATAAATTTGGATATTAGTTATCAGGGTACAAATTTTGTCTGAAGTTTGGGCTTAATTCTTTATCTTGAAACCGTTGTCACACGCCTCGAGCTGGGAGTTGAGGAAGCGGCTGGATTTACATATTCATGCTGAAGGAATTATATAATTCAAGATCTTCTCCTTCCTCTTCTTCTTCTTTTTCTTCTTCTTAAAGGTGGTGAATCATGTGGATGTATATTTTTGTCCCTACGTTCATTCCAGAGTGTAGTTTCTGATCACTGACTTCGTTATCATGGATTAAGGCTGATTTCACACTACTCATCACGTCACCGGCACGTCACGTCACGTCACGTCACGTCACCGTTACGGTTTTCGGAGCGAAATGGCGCGACTGGCTCTCTGACGTTGTTGTACTTCCAATGGCGGGACAGATACCGTACTATTGCGGCTTGTTGTCAAATCTGGTTGGGGGGGGGGTCGTTGTCGGCTCCCCCTGGCGGATGGGAACCAATCGCTGGAGCGTTGTCATGGCAACAGCGGCGTTCCTTCGTATCGTCCGCAGGAGATTTATTTCCCAGGAAGGTCTACGTGGATTGTTATTTTCTTCCCATTGGATTTTAGGTTTATTTAGTTCTCTTTGTGGATTTCAGCCTCACGCGAAATAGGAAGATAATGTGCAGGAGACGAGCTGTCGTCCTGCTTAAGAGGTTTTTAGACGCAATTTTGGTTTATCCTTCAGTTATTTGCGTAATAAACGAGGTAGAACATTTACTGTTTTATCAGTAAGACTCCGTAATTATTACTGTTTACCGGTAAAAAAAAAAACGTGATAATTCCATTCCATTAACCAGTGCCATTTACGGCAACATTTTGCGTATTTGGTAAAAAAAACATTTATTGTTTTTTGATGATCCTCGAATACACGGAGTGGCATCCATTTCCATATACAAGGTCATGTTTTGCATTCTGTAATTTCTCTGCCTGGTGCATGGGCGTGTTGGGATGGAATTTAATAAACAGCGTGACCACAGAGGTACGACCCCTTGATCTTGAGAGGACGACCCTTAGTCATCCTCAAAGGGTCGTACTAATGAGATAACGACGAGATTACTCGTTTTATAATCCTGTCTCTATTTCTATTTATTAGGAATGTAGGATACTGTTACTGTCCTCCAGCAGATAACCTCGTCATAGACCATCAGGTCTCCTGTTATCTGTCCTTCCCATGTACTGTCCTCCA
>JAUUDW010649630.1:0-10670 GCA_032361385.1 Panulirus guttatus | reverse complement strand
CGGCCTTGATGTGGACTTTTGTCCATGACTGGAGCATTCAAAAAAAAAAAAAAAAAAAAAAAAAAACTACCTTGAAGGAGGTAGGCCCAACACCCATTTGATGATTTTCAGAATCAAGACCCAGGTATGGTTGACAGTGTTGAGGAATGTCAAAGGCTTCGGTAAAACTCCCTGGAAAAGCTTCCTCGCTTCCTCAGAAGGGCTAGCATAGAAGTGCTCATATGAAATCATGACTGACTTGCAGGCCAGGTTGGGCCAACAAAACCAGTACTTCTAATCAAAACAAAATGTTTTCTCAGTCTCTCAAAGAAGACTTTCAGACTGCCTGGGTGAACCAAAAGGGTTCCCATTGTTATTGTCTAAGTATCTCGAGGTATTCTCTAAGATATTTAACCAGATATAAGGCAAGAAGTTCTTGGAAAAAGTCTTGAAAAAGCAATATAAGTGTATTCAAATCTTCTATGTTTAACCTTGCCAAACCCTGGGTAGGAAGATCTTGACTCAAGACATGTTATCATAAAAAATGGAAGGTTCTTGTGGCTTGATAGCCAGAAAAAAATCCTTGACTGTAACAACAAAACCTTTGCCAATTCCCATTAAAGATGCAAAGGGGTACCAACAAGTCCCCTCAAGAAACACAACTAGAAAAACTATTTCAGGTTGGTCACAAACATTTCTTTTTTTTTATGTTGAACAAAAGTCCACATTGAGGTGGGGTCTTAATTGATATATGCAGAAGGAAAATAAGAGGGAGAAACAAGAGAAAGAATACTTCAGAAATTCCAAAGGAAATGGAAAACCTGCCTTTTAAAAACAGCCAAGTTAAACAGGAGTCAGGAAAAACATGAAGGGATAGAGAGTTCCAAACCTTCAAGATGAAGGAAAAAACATCAAAATGGCCCAACCTTGAGTTGCCAAAAGCCATTCAGTAAGTATACTACACAGTAGCTTGTTATGTAATACAAGGTCTTGCTAATGGCACAGGCATACAAGCAGTCAGCTGTAAACAGCAAAAATCTAAGCAATATCTAAAGAGGGTAAGTGAACCAACATTGTAAAATAAGGTATGTGAGTCAAGATGCGAGATTAGAATAGGAGATTTGATGTTGGACTGCTTTAGACTCAACTCTGTTTAGTCAGTATGTAAAGTGAGAACCTTCCCAGATATGAGAGTATAATTCCAAAGGACATATCAGTTTTCTGTATAAACAAAGAAACTGTCCAGAAGAGAAGAATTTGTGGCAACCACACAGGACTCCCAGCGTCTCAAAGGCAGCCTTTTCTATTTGTGTACTGCAGGTTTCCAAGATACGTCCATGCTAATGCAATACCAAGTACACTGTGTTAAGTGGTAGAATCATAGAGCAATCAAAAGAAACAAAAAAGCTGCAAGGAGTTTTGGAAGGTAAAATAGGCAGAAACAGTTCTGGAGGCATCAAACTTAATGAAGCTATGTCTGTTTCAATGAAATATCCTGTACATGTCTAAGTCTGTACAGGATTTTTGCTGAGATGAGGTGCAGATCGAGTGAGTCATCAACATATGAGTGCATTTGGTCATCTATTGAAGAAAGGTTATCACAGACAAAAATGAGGAAGAGCACAGGAAACAAGACAGAACTATGAAGGACACCACTACTGATATGAAAAGTGGCAAAAGTTGATCCATCAACAACTGCTGAGACTGTAGGACCAGAGAGGAAGCCAGTCATGGGTGAACAAGGAGGGTGGGGTTAGCCAAAAGAGAGAAACTTGGAGATAAGACATTTATGCCATACACTGTTAAAAGTTTTTCACTAATCAAGGGCTACTACTGTACACTGGATTCTCCAAAATCAAAGATGATGATCAGACTTTAGTATGTTAAGAAAAGATATCACCAATGGATCTTTACTTGCAAATGCCATACTGATGATCAGGAAGCCTGAGAGATTCAGTACGTTCAAAGACATGGGAGTCAAGGAGGGATTTAAACTTTGGAAATTCTAAAATTCACAACAAGACAGCAGTTGCATACGTAAGAATGTTCACCCTTCTTTGACATGGGATGCACCCATGTATTTTTCCAAGAGGAAATATTTTGATGTAAGTCCTTAGGCCAACAAACTCCACTAAAGTCAATGTAAACATCAATGCAACTCATTGTGAAGTGTGATGAAAGTCAAAAGAGTATAAAAAATGGTTTTAATAGTTGGTTTGACTCTTCAGGGAACTAAAAATAGCCTTGAAAATCCATATAGTCTTGCTTTTAGCCCAAGCTCAAGTCTAATTTTTCCAGACAAAACACTGACTACACTATCTCACACACCCCTTACACTATATAGAGTCATTTATCTGTTCATTCTTTTTTTTGCCTCCATTTAAACCATAACATACAGTACCTGCAGAATATCTGAGGAATGGGTAAAAAAGATAATTTTCTTTATTCTAGTAATTAGTGTGGCCACCACGTGCCTTCAAAACAGCTTGCATTCATCGTGGCATGGGGTCAGTAAGGTTTCTGCAGTAATCAAGGTCAACTCCATTCAACCATATGTCTCTGCTGGCTTCAAGAAGGCGAGGAATTGAAGAGGTGCTCTTTCTTGGAGTTTAAGCTTCATGTAAAACCACAGCTCCTTAATGGGATTCAGGTCTGGAGAAATCCCAGGCTATTGCTTATATGACAACCATTTCATGACCTTCTTTGCCTTGTGACATGGTACACTGTCTTGCATAAAGAAGTTGCAGCTGTGGATCTCATAAAAATTCATCATGTGGTCATGAAAAACTTCAACATAGCAGTCTCCATTCACTGTGATGTTCTTGGGAAGCACATGAAACCCCCCCACACCCCTAACTCTCCACTGAAATAACCCCAAATCATGACTGAGTATGTGTGTTTGACAGTCATTTGCACATTATGGGGGTCAAGGAGATTCAAGTGTGAGAAACGTCCCAACTTGCCACACCTCACTGCACCACATTGAAAAGTTGACTCATCACTCCATAAGACCCTGCTCCAGTCCTCAACAGTGAAACGTTTGTAGTTCCTTGCAAAACTGAGATGAGCAGCATGCATCTTGCAAGACAGTAAGGGTTTTGTTGCGATGTGTGGATTTATCAATACTTGCTTCTTGGTAAGCTTGTCAGTAGTTGCTGAAGTCTTTCTAGGAGGCTCTGGTACTTATTTACAAGGTGAAACTTCACCTTGTGGGATACTCTTGTCTTTTGCAATGAGGCTGTATATGGCTGGCTTGCTCAATCCCGTACGCTGACAAATCACCTTCACCAACATTTTTGCCTCCCTCAGGGCAAGACTCCAAGCCTTTTCTTGCTGGGTGAGGTTCTTGTGCTCCATTCTAAGGTGTGGGTGGGCAGCAGTGGGACAAAAAGTGAATGAAACAAAAAAAAGGGTCTTTGTTAATCCAGCAGCTCATAGCGTACATCCTCTCTCTAGCTTGTCCCATAAGGCACTGATGCCCTCCTTAGTCCGTCACTGTCCATGGTGATGGGATTGCAAGGGAGAGTTGCCAAGAACTAGTAAGCGAGATCTGAGCATTCGGTAGGCTGTCAGACATGGAAATTCTGAGGACACCTAACCACACAACAAAAGACCCCATATTCCTCAGACTTTCTATGGGTACTGTAGGTAAGTGATTTGATGTTATATGGGTGCCACTAACATCCAGTAAGTGCTGTCATTTACCCTAATCAAAACAATGACTTATTCACCAGCTGATGCTGATGCTGTAACCTGCACAGCAATGCATTCACTGTTAATCTTGTTTTCCTTGTATTTACAGTAATCTAAGTACATTATGTACATTATCAAATATGCTATGTTAATGTGTGTTATGTTCAACAATGCATAAGTAAAGATAAACAATGATAATACATGATGCTTGATGAATGCTCATTAGTTGGCATCATGGAACTGCTTACCATCCATTTAATCTGGCATTTTAATTCTTAGGGGGCACCCTTCATGGTTCCTTCACTGTTATGAGTCATGTTAAGTACCTTCATGAATAAATAAAGACTTATAATAATAATAACACAACATTTTTGACAATTGCTCATGAGCTGGTAACATGATGCTGGTAAGCATCCCTCTAAATTCAGCATCTATAGTTTTCTTCCATCACCTTTACGATTAGTTACCACTGCAAGAGTTAAGAGTAAGAAACCTGGTACATTGGAGGAAGTTTATGCCATTCTGCTTGTATAAGACCATAAATACTATAATCTTATATTTTTTCATTTATCATTTTCCTGCTATCAGATGTCTGTAAGAAACAATGATGCAAGATATAAACATATGGTTTTATCTTGATAAGAGAGAAAAATGCTTTTTGGACTGTACAAAAAGACATTAAGGGGAGAGGCATAGGATTAATAAAAGGAGCATCAGGGGGTTAGAGTCATCTATGGTTGAGTTTGAAGAGAAAAGAGAACCAGGAGATGAGTCAGGGGATGTTGGTCATCCAAGGTGGAGGTAGAGGAGAAAAGAGAACCAAAAGAATTGCTATGTCAGTGGGATAGACAGCTATAGTATCATGAGAATGGAAAAGTGAAGGAAAGGTAGTCACAGAAGTTTTTGAGGTGCCTTTAGCCAAAGACAGGAGAGACATACTTAAGGGTGAATGCTGGTCAGTATCACAATAAACTGACAAAGACTGCTGAGGTCCACCGACTTGTGTGCCCAGATATGGTGGGAAAGCTGGTCACTGATAAAGACCGAAATCAAACAAAAACAGTGAACAGTCTGAAAGTAAATTTTACTAATCAGAGGGTAGTTTTCCAGTTCAAAAAATTATTCCAAATATTTCCATGTTTTTGATTCATGGTTGGTGCTAGTTTATGGAATACTGGTTTTGGAAGACTCAACCTGTACCATAAAAAAAGTTGTCTAACATATAATTTTACCCACTTACATGTGTCTTATATGTCATATGTTCCACCAGCAGTGGATAACGGTACAAATCTCCAGGCTGAAGTGTTGACAGAGCTGCATTGTCAGCTGGTGATGGACGGTGTGTGACTTCAGCATCAGGGTCAGTCAATATAGGGCAGGTTGCACGGAGCTTAACAGTAGGAGAGCATAAGGAGGCCAACACTGCACTCAAGAGACGGTCATTATCACGATTCTCTTCTATTCCCTGAAATGCAAAAATTTCTAAGCTAAAATAAGATCTACTGAATCATAGAAGAGAAAAAATTACAAATAATATACCTGATTACAGATGCCTCAAAGTCTCTCTCTTTTCAGTTGCATATATAGTACATACAAGCATACAGGTGTTACCAGACTCACCCTGCCTGTGGTTAAACCATGTGAGAAAAGTCATCTTCGTGAGATTTATCAATCTCCATTGACAAAAGGGAGCACAATTTCATCAATAAACATCTCATTCCAACAGAGGGTAACATCTCTTTGCTAATGGAAGTAGTGCTGTCTTGGAGCTGCAGGACCCCCCAGAAAAAGAGGTCCTGGAAAAGTTATAATGTTTCTCATACTTGATCACCAATTCCTGTGTTAACAAGGTAGTGCCAGTAACAGACGAATAAATGCCACATTTGCTCACATCCAATTTTTAGCTGTCTTCTGTAATGATGAAACCATAGCTCCCTATCCACAAACAAGCCCCCCAAATCTTCCAATGGTTTACACCACCCACTTCGCACCCAGGTTCAGTCCTTTGACAGCACATCGACCTCTGTATACCACATCGTTCAAATTCACTCTATTCCATATATCCCTTTCACCCTCCTGCAAGCCCTGATCAATCAAAATTTTTTTAACTCCATCCCTCCATCTCCAATTCAGTTTCCCCCTTTTCCTTGTTCCCTCGACTTGACACAATATATCTTCTTTGTCAACCACGCTTCACTCATTCTCTCCAAATGTCCAGACCATTTCAGCACACCTTTTTCAGCCCTTTCAACCACACTTTTTATTATTATACCTCTCTCTCTTACTCTTTTATTACTTAATCAGTCAAACCATATCACACCACATACTGTCCTCAAACATTTCACCTCTAACACATCCATCTTCCTCCGCAAATCCTTATCTACAGCCTATGCCTCGCATCCATAAAATATTGTTGGGACTATTATACCTTCAAACATACCCATATTTGCCATCCCAGATAATGATCTCTCTTTTCACATATTCCTTAAATGTGCCCAGAACCTTCATCCCCTTACCCACCATATGACTTACTTCAGCTCCAATGGTTCCCAGTTGCTAACATTTCTTTTTTGATATCTCAAACACTTAACTTCCTGTAAGTTTCTCCATTCAAACTCACAAACCACCTAACCTGTGTGTAATCTGCATTCCATAATAATGTCTGGATATGACATTATTTATATTACAAGCAGTACATGTAATATGAGCTTATAAAAATCTGATAAAATGGATCCTCTATCACATACATGCCATTAGATAAAGAAAAAAGATCACATTCAAAGAATGTTTTATGTTTAAAGATTTAATCTATCTCAATCCTAGTTATGTTGAAAAGATTATGACATACTTACCTTGGAAAGCTTTCAGGATTTTCAAAGTTGTCTTGAATCCATTCAGTGCTGCCAAAAAATCAACAACTCTTTTCTTGTTGTACTTGACATCCTCAAAAAAAATGGCACGACTGTCTGGATGATTTGAATTGTGGTTCAAACCTTGAGCATGGATTCTAAACAACAGAAATAACATGAAGATGTAGATTCAGAGCTTGACTATCCATAATTCATATAAGATGTAGATTCAGTGTGTGACTATCTATAAATCATACATGACAGACAGTTGTGAGCTATTAAATCACTCACATATTTCAGAATAAATTTTTCAAGCTTAATTATTACTCACTTTGCAATAATCCTTTCCAGATCAGGTAAACTCTTAAGAAGGGGTACCACCTCCTCTACCACATCAGGGTTGTTTCGAAGGTCTTCTATTGCATCCAAACGACTACTAATACTTGATGGATTGCACAACGGGGCACATATCCAGTTGCGAAGCAATCTAAAAACAGAGTACATACATTACAATAAAGAAATGTGCCATTTTGATATGCAAACCTCTGAGAATTTCAAAGCAATTTCTAATGCTATACATACCTACATTTTCTTCTCCACCAACCATATTCAAAATTCCACTTATGGATTAAAGTCAAGTAAGTTAATCCAACTTTACATCTCATCTTCTTCTGACTATTCATATCTAAACTACAAGACAACAAACACTGTTACAACATATCACAAGACCCTTCATGCCCAGAATGCAAAAGACCATAAAAAAGATACCCAGCACTTTCTACTCAACTGCCCTGCACTTTCTGCAATTACAGCCACACACACACACATCACAACACTTTATGATCTGTGGTCTTGACCAGTGAATGTGACCAGCTTCCTGAGAGCCGCAGGAGCCTTATAAAGATGGAAAGGACTCCTTACGTAGGAAGTAAGTACAAAGTACAGCTTTGATCAATCCCCTGGGATACTCTGTTAAAATGTCCCCAAGTTCATGCCCCATTGCAATGGTCATCATCATGTTCAGAGTCACTGAACAACCACAGAAACTGTTCCTTCTCCCCCACCAAGTCCACTATTTTCAGTAGTTTCGGTAGCTTGCTTGGACAATTCCTACTGTTCAACATTCTCTAGAATATCTAAAACAGCCCCTTCTAACCTTTCCTGTTCATTAATCAATCTATCTTCTTGCCTTTGTTTATGTACCCTCTGATCTCCCAAACTTGACCTAAAGCTGTGTTCTTGCTCTTTTACTCTAATCTTTAATGTGATTTTCAATGCATGTATCTGTTTATCCTTGACTAGCACTTCAATGCTTAAGTTGCACTCTTCTGACCCAGGTGGCTGTCTTTCTTTCTGCCTCACCCACATGTGGACTGCTGGCATTCTGTGCACAAACATGTACAAAATCTCCTTGTCACACACAACACTTGTTAACACTCATCTCACACAACTCATTCTTCGTAAATCTAGATTTTCCTGCGGTGAGCGGTATGTGTTAGCCCTGACTTTTGGCTTAATGGTACGAGCAATTGATAGAATCAGTGGGTAGGTATATTAGGCAGGAGCATTGGTAGAAACATTAGGTACAAGAAGTTTGTAAGAACATTAGGTGGGAGAATTAGGTAGATGTTGCAGGTTGGGACATTAAGTAGTGGTTGGTCGGAACATTAGGTGGGAGCCTCTAGAAACTCTGGGTTAGAGTTGCCATCTGCTAGTTGCCTGTTAGAGAGAAGCACTAAAGGCTAAGAAGCAGCACTTGAGTTCACCAGTTATGGAGACTTTTGCTATGGCCACCCCCTTGATGGAGTGCTTGGAAGGAAAAGGCATTAGAGACATAAATAGATATTATCTGTTTTCCCTACAATCATACATGTTCAGCAGGAACTTGAACATGTTTAACCTCAGTGAAATGTCTTCAATTCAGTGATCTATGGTTCATAAACACCTAAAGTTTCCAATTTGTCAGGTGTACATTTTTTCATTATGGTACTCACTGTGTGGGTTTTGGTGACATTCATTGTTTAGGAAGACACCAACAGTTGCCTTCATTTTAAGTGATTTCACTAAGAGTAACACTTTTCAGGAACACATCTACTACAAAAAACAAGGAACAAGAATTAGCCTGCATTTCCAGACTTGGCATACTGCTAAACCATCAGAATCCTTAGAAATGCTAGTTCGGCAATTGCTTGTTATCAACCATACCAAAATAAAGACATTTCACTGTAATGGGAAATATATGTATGTATGGAAAATTTCATAGTCTTTTAGCTAAAATATCAGAAAGTTTCTTAGCTCCTGTCACAAAAAGAATTTCTAATTGAAGCCAAGATTTAAATAAAAGAAAAGTAGGAAACAAGAAAAATGTTAAGACAACGAAAATTTTGGAAGATTAGGTCATCGTGCAAGTAAAGATAAGATTATCAATTCTGACCACGGAGCATAATTCTAATGAGAAGGAAGACTGGCAATTTACACAAAGAAGGAGTAATATTGTTACAAGATCAATTCCAACATCATGCACTTCTCTATCCTTGGATAACTTAATTGATCAGATCAATTTCAACATTATGCACTTCTCTATCCTTGGATAACTTAATAGATAAATATGAAAGCAATGTAAAATCAAGAAATGTGACAATGGTTACTGGACTAGAGCTGAAAGAAAGAAAAGTCTTTCTCCTGAAAATACTTTATTCATCCAATGTATATGATTTCACAGAGCAGGGCAAAGATATTAGTTTGAATTAAAAAAGTAAAATACCACACACATAATCCATATATCTAAATTCAACAAACTTACTAATATAAAACTTACCTCTTACCAAATGGTGTTGAACAGTGGTCAAGCCTGTCAACAAGAGTTCCTTCTGTGCCACCAGCAGAATTTTCAAACACCTCTAAGTTGCGAAGAGTTGTTCCATCAAGTACCTGAATGATTAGTAGTTTGAAATGACTGTAATTCAAATTATATTCTTTTTCTGACTGAGTTAACCATAATTAGAAACTAGACTTCATTTCTTATGGAGGCTATTGCTGTGGCCATCCCATTGAAGGTGTTCCTGGTAGGAACAGGTGATGCTGTTTCCTGCGGGGTAGGGTGGCGCCTAGAATGGATGAAGGTGAGCAAGTATGAATATGTACATGTGTATACTGTTACGAATGAGATGAACCTGTGTTCGCATCATTTGTATGTTATTTTTTTGTATGTGTTTGTTTCTCTCCCAACCAGGGATCGCACACACTTGTGCTTCATGGCGGGGGTCCTCAGTGCGGTTACCCTAAACCAGCAGGAGGTCCAATTGGCTCGTAGTCGGGTCGTATCAAATCACACGACTCCTTCGCAGTTGTGACTCCCAGAATTACCGGTAGCCATCATTCCCTTCTCGGCTGCAGACAGGAGCTGTGGTTTCTACTTCCGTTCCCAGGATCTCACAGTCAAGATGAGGGGAGTGTCACAGTCAGGATGAGGGGCATGTCTTGACCTCGTCAGCCATCGGAACTGGCACTCTGTGGTCACTCCCTCCAATCACAACTGAGGTGATGGGCGCGACAGGAAGGAGCCAGCCAATCCGATTTTACTCTGTATAGGACACACCTCCCATAAAACCCTCAGGCACTGACCCGGGAGCTGATTTCCTTCAGCTGACCATCTCGAGAGGATCTCCCTCGTTAACGAGTCAAGCCACCACGAGCCCGCACAACCCACAAGCCACAACCACTCCTGGAGAGATGCCGAGTCCTGCCACATTACAGTTGTACAATTATTGCTTATTGTTCACTGAGTGTCACTGTGTACTGTAATGTGTCTTTAGAATTGTCATTGTGTTAGAGTAGTATGTTCTTATATTTAAAGTTTGTAGAGGAAGAGACCTCCTTGGTTTGAAAACTTACCTGGGCATTAAAGTAACGTAGATATTTGAGCCCGTGTGATGTGTTACTTTTCTTGCATTGTGAATTTATCTCTTGTAAAGAGTAATTTTATTCCTGGTGTTTAATTTCATTCCTTGAGTCTAGAGTGACGTTATTCATGTGCGTAACAATACGTGTATGTGCATGTGTATGTATATGTGTGTACATATGGTGATCTGTTTGTGTATGTGTGGTGCATATATTTGCATGTATGTATATATGTGTGTATATGGAACG
>JAUUDW010649619.1:0-10671 GCA_032361385.1 Panulirus guttatus | reverse complement strand
CGTCTGTTTCCTGGCGCTACCTCGCTGATGCGGGAAACAGCGATCATGCATAATAAATAAAACAAATACATTGAAAATAAATATCATGACTGATTACAGAATTTGTCGATATACTGTACCTTGTTAGAGCCATTATACAAATGAATTGACCCCAGAAATCATAAAAAGGGGGTTCCAGGGGTGCGAAAGGGAGGTCCAGTTGCCTTTTTTCTGGAAAGAGGGGTCTGAACCCCCTGGATCCTGCCTTTTATGATCCCTCAGGATTTGAAAATCGTATACAGTGTTTATGTTGCCTCCCATGCCACTTAAAGTCCTGGTTCTGTCTCGTCCCAGCTCAAACCATGATGGAAGTCGCCCCACCTTAATTCAATAAAGAGATACTCCTTATCGTTGTCCTAGTGTAAAAAAAAAAAAAGCAATGATTATATGGGTTTATATTAGTGCCAAACACTGAATTTCATCCCTCAAACCCAGTGGTAGCATCAATTATATAAAAAACTTGCTATTAAGTAAATATGGTTAAAATGACGATTGGTCGACATGGTGAAATTTTCAGGAGAGATCTGGCTGTCTTTTGAATGCGTATAAAATTCATTCAGTGGCATATGAATGTGAAACAAAGTCTGAAAGTTAGGCAGTTTAACACCCTGCATCAGAAGGAATATATGTGATTGTGGAGGCTACGGAAAAAGTTAATTGGGTTATGGGTATCAGTAGACCTGAGGGAGCCATCATGCAGTTCTTGACACAGTTAATCTGTTATTCCAAACGCCATCATGTATGATACTTCGTGTCTGTCATGACATGACTACATATATGTATAATAACATATCGTGTTGAATATATAAGGCTGCCTTGGGTTAAGATATAAAACAAATACCGTAAGGTTAAGAAAATATGTATATATTTGTCTGTATGATATATTTTTATATAATAGACTATAACACCACATTCCCTTGCATAATCTTTGGAAGAAAAAACATATCATATAGATTTCAGTTATTATAATTGTGAAGCTGTAAAAGTAATGGCCGGCTTGACAGTATTCCTCTTGTAAACAGACTGACGACTGGTCCAAGACGTGGCTCCTTATGGTCGGACAAACGTCAACTTAAATCTCCTCGTAAGTCATTTGAGCTACATGATTCCCTCCCTCTGCCACAGAACACGAATCAATTTTGTTTGATTCATTTTTTAAGGCCATTAGATAATGTCAGTCCTCCAAGATTGTGTTGGAACATGACTACAGGCATTTATCCCATACGTGAAGGGGAAGATCTTTGGTAATTATCATGAATAACTCCACATCGCTGGTATCACAGAATAAATGGCTGATTGTACTATGTTATATTAGTGTTGTACGTAGAAACTGTAACAATATGTTGCATGTTTTGGAGCATTATATTTTATTGAATGATGCAAAATTATATCGAAAAGTAACCCTGCTTGACGTTCATTTATTGTTTATTGTCACTGGAACAAGACAAGATTATGAAAAGCAGCATTCCTCCTATAATTTATTCTCTCTTTTTTTCCCCTGAAAAATAATTTACATTTTGTTTAACTTCAGACACAAACACATCCATTTCTTGGTGATGTCAGCACCTTTCATAGGAACAGTTGAGAATCCGCTTATATTGTGTTATGGGAGGCTCATTAACTAATATAGATTTTACAGTTATTTAGGTTAAGGTTAAGTTTTACTGTCCAGTTCCTGCTGTTATGTAATCAGGCTTATCCTTACCTTACTTCGAAAAAGATATTTCAAAGTCAAATCATTTAGTGTGATTTTTGTTCATTTGAGTAAATGCTCAACATTGCCACCCTAACCCTAAATGCAGTAAAAATAGTGAAGATGATATTTATATGAGTTTTTAGTGGCCTGAACATGGGGGGAAGGGTCGTAATGGGTTGTCTGGCATCAGATATAGGAGTTTTCTCCCTAGTATGGTGAAGGCAAGAGGAGTAAATGTTAGAATTACAGAGATGTAAGTATATCAGTTAGTTGTAGGTGAGAGTGGTGATTATGGGGTATTGTGGTATGTAGAGGGTATCAGATGGGGGATAAGCAACGAAGTGTCAGTTCTCTCTAGTTTGATAAGGGCAAGGGGAGCAAAAATGAATGTTAGAATTTCAGAGGTGTAAGTTTATTGGTTAGCTGGATGTGTGAGTGGTGATTAAAAGTTGTTGTGGCATGCACAGAGCATCAGACTGGGGAGAAACAATGAATTGTCAGGAGTGATAGTGGATGTGTGGATGAGGTGCTTGCTTTGAATAATGTGTGCAAGATACTTATAGAAAGAGGAAGATATATATGCAGCATTTATGAACCTGGAGAAGGCATATGGTAAGGTTGATAGAGATTCCCTGTGGAAGGTGTTATAAATATAGGAATGGGAGGAGACTTACTAGAAGCAGTGAGGAGTATTTATCGAGAGAAAGGCATGTGTGCAAGTATGAAGAGAGGAGGGTTAGTGCTTCCAGGTGAAGATGGGTCTTTGATAGAGGTTTCTGATGTCACCATGGCTGTTTTATTTGCTCATGACTACAGGCAAAAGCATTTTTGTTCAACTGTAGATTGTAGGCTCAGTTTGGTCACTAATGTCAGTGATAGGTTATGAACTTAACAGATATGCTGAATGTATCATATTGAAAAATTTTCAATGATAATGTTGACTTGATCTGTCTTAAATAATAGCTCACCCCATTTTACACAAAAGCCATGAAACGTTCATGGACGAAATTGCACAGGGTCTTGGGTAGAGGAGTGGGTTTTTGGTCTGTTTGGGAAAGGGTATGTCTCTTACTGTGTGCTGATAACAGCTCCCAATATGTATGAGGAGGCTTGATCAAATATGACATGATAAGGTAAGAGAGATGTGATAGTAAGAAGAATATGGTTGAGAGAGCTGCAGGGAGTCTGCTGAAATGATCTGAACATGTAGTGAGGAAGAGTGAGGAGAGGCTGACTAAGAAAGTATAGCATCAGAAGTGGAGAGGACGAGTAAAAGAGAATAGAGCATAAATTATGTAGTAGCATCTCAGTGCAGTATTTTCATTTATAACTCAATAATCTTTCTTGTATTGGAAAGATTCTATACTTGTGTAAATGGTTTAATGTTTTAGTTTTAAAAGTTCCTTTGAAATCAATGAGTAAACTTTCTATTATGGCCAGTGTGAGAAAGCAAAAACATCATTGGTAAATAGATACTTCTGGCATATCTGTGAGGACTTCATTATGGTAAAGAATCCACTTAAGATAGTGTAGCCTGATATCCTTTAAACCTGCCATATCTTAGTGATATGTGAATCAAAAATTATTCTTGGCTATGGTGAAATCCTAATCTAGATTTTGCCATGTCATACAAGAGGCTGAATGATGCTTGAGTTTATGAATAGCTTTTCATTGTATGTACTGATATCTTTGTTTAAAATTTGCAGAATCATGGCAGAAGTCAAAGCTGCCTTGAAAGAGGCTAAGAAGGCTATGAAAGAAAATGACTTTGAAGCAGTTAGCAAGTGCTGTAAGGTAAGTTTTTATGGTAACTTTTTCTCATATTTCATGTAAGTGTGTCTTTTTAAGTGTAGCAGTTTCTTTACAAATATTGATACCATATTTATGGGGAGAATTTCGTTCTCATTGAGCTATCTCTTGATGCTGTAATTATTTCATGTGGTGCCATAAATTGCTTGAGAATTTCAGGAGTTTACAAGTTTATGCCAAGTAAATTCATATCAAGTCACTAACAGTTATACAACTAAAATGTTTTTGACATATGACATGAAAATTGTCTGTGGTTTCTTTTGTTCCAAAGGGCCATATTTTGTATTTATTCTAGAATGCCCCTAGTTATGAAATACATTTTCAAAATGAGGTAGAGATAGTCCTGCTTCATCTCCATCATTCTGTAGGATGTGTGATGGTACAATTCCCTCTTTTTGCAGTTCATTTCTTTGTACCCTAACTCTTTCACAGAAGGTTAGACCCTGTTGTTTTTGGGGTTTCTGTGCGAGTATCATCAAGTATTTCACATGAGGTTGATTGGATGCTCATTGATTTTCAGAAGCTTACATTTTTTTTTCAGAGCTTCGTTCTGCAGCCTTAAATATTATAGGGGAGAGGGGACCAGTGGACAGATAATCACTGTTGGTTGAGGGAGGTCATTGCTTAGCCAGGGGAATTACGCTGGGGGCTGTTGGCAAGACTTATAGCTCAGATGGTAATGTATGACATTGGGATTTTTCTCTGAAGAATTTTTTGATTTTTTCAGGTTGCCCTCAAACATGACCGTAAAAATTACAATGCTCTTTTGTTATTTGGACGTGCCTGTCAAGAGCTTGGGAAGTTAGAAGACTCTAAAAAAGCTCTCATGGTAAGTGTCATTATGTTTCTCTGATTGTCCTTGTACTTTTAAGATTAATGTTAATAATTGGTGTCACAGTTAACTTATGAAATTCAGAAATAGTTTTTTGTCAATTAGGGGAAAATGTACAAAATAAAAAGATGGTCCTGTCTGTAGACATGCCGAGGAAGTTACCAGATGCATGATGACCAACCCCCGCACACAGTTGCCGAATATCCATGTATTTCCTTGGCAGGATAGAAATTGCTGGCTGATACATTATATTTTTGAGAAAATATGTTATTAGTGAGTGGGAAGGTTGTGCTAGCAATGTAGGAGGCATAAAGAAGACATTGTGAAAACCAGTTGAGAGGAATACATTCTTTGCTCCAGCTTTCAGTTTTTGTTTCTGTGTTTTACTCATTTGTTGCAGTGAATAACACTTTACATTTTATTCTTTTCCTTCACATCCATTATCTGTTGTCTAAAATTGCTTCAACTTTAACAGTCACTCCTTTTGCATCCCACATTAGATCTCCAAAAATTAAGTTTACATCGTATGTTTTTGTTCTGTTGCTCATTTGTTTGTGCCAGATCAGTGTTTCATTATTATACAGTAGTGTGCTCAAGTTTGACTTGTTGGTTGAGCAAACCTTTAATAATAGTATCAAAGAATTAATGTTTCAGTGTTTTTACTGTTCTTATTGTTAAAAGAAATTTTGTGTAGAGTTTAGTTCATCATCCCTTATATGTTTTTCCAGATGGCAACTCAAGTAGACCCAGAAAGTCCTGTGGCTTGGCAAGGACTTGCAGTTCTTTGTGAGAAAAAGGCAGATATCACCACTCGAGATGAGGCTATCACTATTTATACTAGACTTACAGACATTATAAAGAAGTGAGTTCATATATATTCTTTGAGTAATTGGCAACAGTTAAAGAATAGGTGAAAAAGAGATGAAATAAATAATTTGAAGGACTGTTGAATGTGAATGATAGAGTAGCAGATGTTGGAGGTTAGGGAGAGGTGATGTAAGGAGTGGGAGATTCATGGCAAATGGTTTGGTGACAAGAGAGGTGCTCAAAGCTTTGAATAAGATGAAGTGTGGCAAAGTAGCTGAAGTGGATGGCATTGCAGCTGAATTTCTTAAGAAAGGGGGTAGCATATGCTGTTGTTTGGTTAATCATGACTTTCAGTGAATGCATGGTCAGCACTGCCATATTCCTCTTACTTGTGGTTACTCTACAAGTGGAGAGTCACCTTTGGTGAAGTTGTATCATTAGACAGTCTCTTCAAAGAACATTTTGCTTCAAAGGAGTCTATATTACCAGTACTACCCACCTGAGTATCTGGAGGGTTAGCGACATCTGCTTAGTGAGCCAGCACTTTAGTGGTTGTCAGGTTGCACTCCTCAGATCCAGGTAGCTGTCTTTTCTTTCTCCCTCACTAACATGTGGTCTACTGGCATTCTGTTCACAAACGTATAATCTCTCTGTCACTTGACAACACTTAACTCACACAGCTAACTCTTCATAACTCTAGATTTTCCTTTGGTGAGCACTATGTGCTAGCCTTGCCATTTGGCAAAATGGTAGGATCAGTAGATAGTAGTAGTAGGTGGGAGCATTTAGGCTGGAGCATTAGGTAGAAGCATTAGGAAGAAGTAGTTGGTAGGAGAATTAGATAGTTGTCATTAGGAACATTAGGTAGGAGCCTCATCAAACACTGTGCTGGAGTTGCCCTCTGCCAGTGGCCTGTTAAGGGTGAGGCACTAAAGGCAAAGAAGTGGCACTGGGGTTTACTAGTTATGAAGACTCACTCTATTCCCTTGACCACTCCTTTAAGGGAGTTCCAATTGGATCAGGTATAAGATATGTAGGTAGATAAATAGATAAGATAGCTACTGACTGTAGTACAGAAACGACAGCTCCCTGTCCACAGCCAGACCCCACATGCCTTTCCATGGTTTACCCTACCTGCTTCACATGCCCTGGTTCAGCCCATTGACAATAGATCAACTCCAGTATACCACATCATTTCAATTCACTCCATTCCATGCATACCTTTCACCCTTCTGCATTTTCAGACCCCAATCACTCAAAATCTTTTTCACTTCATCCTTCTGTCTCCAATTTGGTCTTCCCCTTTTCCTTGTATTTTCATACATATTCACCACTTCCCTTTTGGATTGGAAATGGAAGGATGGAATGAAAAAGTTTTTGAGCAAATGGGACCTGAACATACACGAGGGTGAAAGGTGTGCTCGAGACAGAGTGAATTGGAGTGATATGTTGGGGTTGATGTGCTGTCAATGGACTGAACCAGGGCATGTGAAGCATCCAGAGTAAATTATGGAAAGTTCTGTGGGGCCTGGTTGTGGATAGGGAGCTGTAGTTTTGGTGCATTACACATGACAGCTGAAGAATAGATGTGAGCGGATGTGGCCTTTCATCATCTATTCGTGGTGCTACCTTGCTAACGTGGGAAATGGTGATCAAGTTTGAAAAAAATGTAATATAACATAAATATGTATCACATAAAAATGATATGTAAATATAAAGGATGGAGTGAAATTTTTTTGAGCAAACGGGGCCTGAACATGCAGGAGGGTGAAAGGTGTGCATGGTATAGAGTGAATCGGATTGATGTGATGTACAGTGGTCAATGTGCTGTCAGTGAACAGAACCAGGGCATATGAAGAAGCCAGGATAAACCATAGAAAGGTCTCTGGGGTCTGATTATGGATAGGGAGCTGTGGTTTTGGTGCATTACAAATGACAGCTGGAGATTGGATGTGGAAATACAGCCTTTCTACTTCTGTTCCTGGCACTACCTTGCTGATGTTGGAAATGATGATCAGGTATGAAAAAAATGAATATGAATGATATAAATAATCTGCAGATAACTTCATTTGATAACCTTGGAATCTTATGTGTTGCCTAGATAATGTGGAACATCATAGAGACTACGAAGTTAATTTTGTATCATGTTCTAATTTTCATTAGTTTTGTTTTTAGGTAACCTCTTAGAAAAACTATATTGTTTGTGTTTTTGGATAAGTATAGCTTGTGATCTTAAAAAATGGAGAAGACATACAGATAACCAATATACTTTTTGGCTTCCCTGTTATTTATGTACTTTTTAGATAAGCAAGGTTGCTGACATTACCAGTGGAGATGTACCAGTTTACTTGAGACAAGTTTAAAAACTTCCATCATTTTTTTTTAAATCATTCCAAGTATTCTATTTGCAATGAATTTGTATGCATTTACTCTGACAGTGATGATGAGAAGGTAGATAGTGTATATCGGAAATTGGCCATGCTACAGTTAGAAAAAGAAGAGCCTGTAGTTGCTGCAGCTACATTGCGGATACTTGTAGACCGACTGACGGATCAAAACAAAGTTATGGATGCTTGGCGAAGTATCACTCAGATCCTCTCAGGAGTTAAGAACTTAGCAGATGAGCACACAGAAAAGGTACATATTTTTACTCTATTCTTTTATTTGTACAATAATTCTTGAAAATTCCTGATTAGCCCAAGACTTTTATGTTAGAATTCTAAATTAAGCTCATGATGATAAAGCTGAGGTTATTTACCTAAATTAAAGGCTTGTTCTAATCATAGCTCACTAAAACAATAACTGACTGTAAACAAATGATAGGGGAGGCATTTAGTGTAACAAATCAGGTAAATTACAGAAATGAAAGTGAACCACTGAAATTTAGAACTTGTTGGCCAGATGATCCATAATTTCCTTCAGGGTAATGGTTGTGGTTTTAGGAGTAAGACTTAACAGACTTCAGTAGTGAAGTCAGAGGTAGCTGATTGATCTGAACACAGTGAAGGGCAGAGTCTTAGTACATGCACTTGTTTGCTGCTATCACATATGAGTAAGGATTTCATGGTTTTATGACAGGATGTGAGGAACATCATCTATATTTCATTCTCTTAGCCGTATGTGAAGTAACTGTAATATCATGCGGACTACCAAATTCCAAGGTAAAGGACACTAAGGAAATATTAACAGAAATTGAAGAAATATTGAAAGAATTAGAGAAATTGGATCTGATAATTATGTGGACAGTTGACTTTTTCATTTCATTGAATGGCAGGGAAGTGGATTATAGACATAGATACAAATACAAGGAAAGGAATAATGGGCCATCAGATGAAAGAGAACACTTCCAAAGACTGTTAAATCTTAATGAATTGCTCAACCGTGTACAAGTAAACCACAGACCAACAAAAGGGAACAAGCTACATCTTATTTATAGAAATGACATGACACTGTTTTCAGATATAAAAGTGAATAACACAACTGCAGATTGAGTGACATGAATTTTCATAGTGACTGATTAGACTGGAGAGTGATCTTTTGAAAGAAATATAAACACAAAATAGAGCGAGATGTGCAAGGGCAGTAACATAACAATCATGGAAGCATAATTTGAGAAAATAGGACAAGTGACCAGCGGGTTAATACCAACCAAAGAGATAGTGCAAAATCAAAGATACCAAGAACTGGCTATTTGTTTGCCCCCGCCATTAGCTAGACCATGCAAAACTCGGCAAGCTACTGCATCACATGATTACTCCATGGCTATTGGCAATTCAAGGGTGGGCCATTTCAATAAATGTTTCTTCCCCTATGCCTCAAAGCTTTGGAACTCTCTACCCTCTCATGTCTTTTTTAGTAAACTGATTTTGCAGTGGCACTTGACAGAGATGGAACCTCTGCAAATGCTGCACTAAAGTTGCTCTCTGCCAGTGGCCTGTTAAGGGTGAGGCATTAAGGGCTAAGAAGTGGCACTGGAATTTACTAGTTATGGAGTCTCTATTGTCATGGACACCCACTTGAGGGAGTTCCAGTTGGAACATGTGTCATTCAGAGATGTAGATAGATAGATAGATTGACAAAATAAACCATGCATTTTACTAGAGAAACTAGCTAAACATAACATTAAGGATAGAGAGTTTCTAAATGGCAGAATGGTCAAAGTTTTAGCAAATGGAACCATGTTGAATGAAGGTGTCCTATTTGGGGTACCACAAGGAACAGTATGAACCATATTTCTCTACATGATAATGGTATCAGACACTGACAGTGAAGTAAAAGAAAACAGAGTATGGAGCTTTGCTGCTCACAGCAGAGTAAGCAAAATTATTTTTTCAAAAGCTTAACAGAATGAAATCCAAAAAGACAAGTATATGTCTTAATATGTATGCATGTACGAAAGTTTTGTCTCACAATTTACAACAGTTAGGACATGTGGTGTACAGATTGCACGCAGGTGACTCCAGTTTGATGGAATAAGAAACCAGGTCAGACAGTCACAGGTCACCGTTATGTACACTCATCAGGCCCCAGGACTTTGTGAAAGTTGGCCCCATTAAAAAAAAAAAGAAAAAAAAAAAAGAAACCATGCCTTTTAATTGAACCTCACTCATGGCTCAGTAGGTAGCCACACCCACACCATAAGTCAGGTAGTGGACAATGCCATGCCAGATGATAACACAAGCCTGGAGTACAAAGAGGGCTGGAACCTAGGACTGGCCAGTCAGAGGACAGGCCACAGCGAAGTTTGATATGGAATGCCTACTAGATAAAATGCTGGCTTCACAGCAGCACTGCCAGTAGTGAAGCATGAGGAGACATTTCAGTTATTAAATGCCAACTCCACCAAGAGGTAAGGCTGTCAGGAGCAAGAGTTGGAGTGGTTTGTCTGTGACATATGGGGCAACTGTGACTACCAAAGAGAGGGGTAGTTAGTTGATAACCAGGGCTGCCTTTAGAACTGGTGCTGTTCAGTGAAGGGCTGATTAAGCTACATAAGTGGGTGCACAGCAAGGCTGTACTGAATATAAGACTCCTCTGTGATATAGAATTACACCATGTGTTAAATGCATACTCAACAGTCACTGAATGGGAGGCTATCCCAGCCAGTGAGGCTCTGGATGCTGTAGGCTTGTTAATCACTGTGGCAACAAATTTGGTGGTCAAATGGGACAAGCTTTTTGGCCTGCTACAAGGGGTCATTGACTTGGTTAAGTTATATGCCCACAAGTACCAGTAGCAAATCCTAGAATGCAGCTTTAAGTTCATGTCAAAGTGACCTCACTTACTATGTTCTGGTCCCCAAGATCATGGCAGGGCTACACATCACCATCAATCAGATCTTCCAAGACTTCAAGAAGTATAGCCAGTTCGACCATCTTATGACACTGGGAACTGATGCCTCTATGTAAGCCTCTGTTGCACGCCTCAAGGACCTTGAATCCCCAAACTTTGATGTTATGTGGCTCAAGGTCTGTCTCCCTACTACCAC
>JAUUDW010649597.1:0-10673 GCA_032361385.1 Panulirus guttatus | reverse complement strand
TAACGGATCTGGTTTTCAGGACCTGGGGAAGAGAAGCAGTTGCTCTCCTTGAGGCTCGACCCTGGGCTGTGGCGCCCTGTGCATCCCACCTCCGCCCCCTCCTCCCCACACGCATACGTGACGGGCGTAACCCGTTTTTATCATAATGATTTGTGGATACAACAAATTATCAGTGTCAGACACTAGCGGTTGTATACACTCCTCTTGGTCACGGTGCTTAGAATTATATCGTACCTCCCAGCCATGTATCGCTGGGGAAAAGCAAAAAGTTTCGCATTATCAGTTTCCCATCGTTAATCTCGCGAGGCGACTGTGTGTGTGTTAGTCCACATCCACCCTAGAGTCTCTTTAGTCTTCACTACACTGGTTTTTAATGCCGTACTCGACATGCGCGCTCATTGACAGTATATATCTGTGTTCCCGACCGCTGTAGTCTTTTGCCGTCGGGAGTACTGATTTTTATTCTTATGGGGAGTGTGAGTGCTGGGAGACAAGGCAAGGGCGTGAGGACACACGGTTAGATATGCCAAGGGGTTCACTGGGACTGTATTTCCTCTGTGACATGTGAGTATTTCGTATGGATTTCTTTGTTCCTGAAGACGTCTTTACCATAATAAGAAACTGTATTTATTGGTGGGGAACTGACGATTTCGAACGCCAGTACTATCGAATAGTTTATTAAACTCGTTGCGTAGAATGCGAGGTGAAAATGGTGATAAGAAAGGTAGGGATATCGCAGATGATGTGATATAGTGGTCATGCAGCGACCGTATTATAGAGAGACACCACGATCCATAGTAAACACGTCCGGGAGAACAATCTCGCCGTAGTATTTCATTCTTAGCGAACGATGCTGTTGGATGAGACCCACACGGGCGAGAGATGAAGTGAGGTCCATTTCATGCACTCTTAGGGTTGCTGTCTAGGGGAGTTAAGCCACGGGAAATAGAAATTGCGAATGGGTGAAAGACTGCAGGGTGTTGGGGCAGACTGGAAAGCGAAAGAGGAGAGAAGAAGAATTAAAAGAAGAAGAAGAAGAAGAAGAAGGTGAAGAAGACAGGCTGATGATCTCTCAAGTCAACCGTAGCTGCCAGACCAAGAAACTCACTCATGCAGCAGATCAGAAACGATGCGAGATAGAAAGAGATGAGTAAAGCAGCCACGAAGGGAGTGGAGGGAGGGTTGTGGACTGGGGGCAGAAGCATACGTTACGTGTTGCTGTGAGAGATAGTCTTCCTGATAAGATAAGGACCCGTAAAACTAAGGCGGTGGCGGTGGGCGAATGTGGTGTTTGGTGGAGGAGGAGGAGGAGGTGAGCCCAAGAGAAACGTATGCATGAGGTAACGCTGGCCAGCCTTAATGAAGCGCATGGTTCCCACGCCCAGGGCTTTGTTTGGCTGCACCCCAGCCACCTGGGGTGCCGGTAATTAATTATCTGACAGATCGAGAGGTAATTAAGGCCGGCGAACACACGCTCGCCATAACATCAACCCCCATAAACTATCCTAATTATTGGCGGCTGATGCTTACATGAAGGCCCTGCAGTACGTGGTATGCTATAACGAGCCTCTTAGTGGGCTCCCGGTGGTAGGGTAGCACTACTTACATAGTAATGACTTGCTGGGTTAGGACGTAATGCGTGTTACTGGGGGGGGGGGACGAGAACTGGCCGTTGATAGTTACCATTTTATGATAGCGTGAATCCGTAAAGCTAAAGTTCTTCCTGGAATGCAGTCATGGGAATCAGTGTCAGGCTCCAGAACACTGGAACGAGATGAATGCTCTGATTCGGGAACGGACCTGAACGGGAGCTTTTGGTTGTGAAGAAGTGTGTGTTTAGAGTATTTTGTTGTGAGGGAAGATGACCCTTTTGGCTTATTAATCTATATGGGTTTTCCGACATATTCGCTATGTCTGTGGTCTTTGATGTGTAAAGAGTCTATCTGGTCTTTGTCAGTGAAAGACGTTGGTGGGGATAATGGTGCGGTGCAAGGTGGTGTTGACGCCGAGTTCGTTTCAGCCAAATGGCTTACGAGGTACACGTGCTCAGCGCTGCAGATTTTCGGGAAACCTCCTCGTTCAGAGTGTGGGCCCACTTGATGAAGACCTGATGGTTTTTGAACAAGGTTAACTGCCAGAGGACAGTAACAGTCCCCTAGATTCCTAATCAGTATAGATGTGAACAGGATCGTACACGAGAAGGCTTCTCAGAATGACTAGATCTCAGGTACTGTGCTTGTAAGATACAACGAAATAACGTTAAGGTTTAGTAGAAGTACATTTAGGGAACTATCAGCACCGCGTGTCATCTAGGTGGAAAACTTGATTGTGGTACTTCAAGAAGGAAGTACATCTGGATGTACAGGGAATTACGCCAGAGGAAACGGAGTACAGGCCTTCATAAAGGGAGGACGTTGAAAGGATAAGTACAGTGCTTTAGTGAGGGAGCAACCACGCCTGGTTTTGGGCACATATATTCATAAAGAGGAATCTTGTGGGAAATCATAAATACATTATCTGGGAAAGGAGAATTCTTCGAGGACCATCTTTTCCAGTGGCATTTTGGAACAACTTCCAATGGATTTGGGCTGAAGCAAATGTCGGTTTGATAAAAGCTGTCCCTATGAATGTAGGATCATGGTATAACTTTTACAATGCTATACATAAATGATCGCAGATCACTGGGAAGTGGTAGGTAAGCCTGCAAGCGGGCAGAATTGGCAGGCTGTTGGGCAGATGTGGAGGGGTGGCACGCCAGCCGGCAAGCGTGGAGAGGCAGCAAGCTGGTACACAAGTGTGTAGGGTTGGCAGGCCGTTGGATAGGTGTGGAGGTATAGCAAGCTGGTAGTCAGATGTGAAATGAACGGCCAGTTGGTGGTGGGCAGGTATGAAGGTCAGCAGGCTAGTGAGTAGGTATGGAAGGTAGCAGGCTAGTAAACAGGTGTACATGGGAAGGACAGATAACAGGACACCTGATGGTCTATGACGAGGGAAATTGCTGCTGGACAGTAGCAGTGTCCTGAGGTCCTAATCTTATTTGTGGTGGGGACAGGATATTAAAGCGGAAGGCACCTCACCACCTACCACTCCCTGCGGCACAACAGCCGGCAGGAAAAAAGCCGTGGACCCAGTTGTGATATAGGGAGAGTATGTTGCCTTGGAAATTTTACAGGAAAGTGTAAATGCAAAAAGTTCCCTATTCTCATTCCAATGGGGTCCTTCGGGGAGGAGGTTCAAATATCACACAGAAAAGAGAAATAAGAATTTAGAACAATAGATTTAAATGTTTGTTTTCCTCCCTGAAGCAGGCGTATTTACTGATAGCAAATATCACTGAATTGATTGTATTGCCTTGAACTGAAGGTATGGATAGTCTTCGCATTGACATCTGGTGTTTATTTAGTCCAGTGTTCCACAGATTTTCAACTGAAGAACCCTTTGCCCACGTTGTTATTACACTCCTTTGCTTTTAATTTCACACCAATATTGCTGGTATTTCAATTTCTCTTTAATGTAAAGAAATTTTCGTATGTTGTCGACATTAATATTCTTAAAACTTATGATGGATCTCCTCAGAGGCTGTGCTCTTTTAGCAAGAGTAATTGTAGATCACTGGAACCTTTTACGTAAGGCTTATATCTGTACTAATGAATTAGTTTTATTACTCTTCTCTGAATTCGTTGTACATGTTGCTTCATCTTTGATCAAGTCTGGTGACCAAAGTTGAATAGACTGTTCCAGATGAGATCTGACTAGAGCTTTGTAAAGAGTGAGTATTGTATCCTTCGATATTTAGTGAATGTGATTACTCTGTGGCCTTTGGCAGCTCAAGGGTGGGCCATTTTGATAACTGTTTCTTTCCATAAACCTCGAAGCTTTGGAACTCTCTGCCCTATTATGTCTTTCCCGGTAACTATGACCTGGCAATTTTTAAAAGCAAGTTTTTACTTCCTCTACAATTACTATATACTTTCCTTGTCTGTTCTTTTCCATTTCATAATCCTCTCTATATTTCAGTTAATGCCCGGCCTTGATGTGGATTTTTGTCCTCCAACGTTAAGAAAAAAATGAAACCTATAATAATTATTTTAACAATGAAGCATAGCAATCTGTTAGCTTTATGCTGTGCAGGTCGTCATTATTTTTCATATATTATGCCATTAGTGATGATCACTTCAGGGCCATTTATAGCCGAAATGAATACTTTGTCTTTGTCTACACTGAAGCCCACTTGCCGTGTCTCTTACCATGGCATTAGATTGTCTAAAAACTCTTTAAATCTTTGGCCAGTCTTCTTATGACTGGGCTGTATTTTCTAGTTTTGAGTTAGTGGCAAGTTTAGAAATTCTTCCGGTGAGTCCTGTTTCCAGATCCAATTTTGATGTGGTTAATGGAAAGTATAGGTCCTGCAACTGAGCCTTGTGGTACCCCACATGTCACGTCATACCAGTCGGATGCTTTCCCATTTAATACTGCGGTTGTTTTCTGTGTGTGAGCCAGTCCGCTATCGTCTTGCATACTCGATTTTCTATTCCGGGAGGTTGGATATAGTTTAGTAGTCTTGTATGAGGTACTTTGCCTAAAGCTTTTGGGCAGTTTAACCATTCTGGGTGTATTTTGGAATCACGGTTATCATACTCGTATTTATGACCAAAGAACTCTATTAGATTCCTTAAACATATATTTCTATTTCAATTTCCCTATTGAATCGGTTAGCAGCTTATTATTCATTAAATGTTCGACGATTCTATCCCTTAGTCATTGTGTCTAGGCATTTTCCAAGAACGGAACTGAGACAGCGTTTTCTCTATCTCTGAGAACTGGTGTTACTTCAGCAATCATGCAGTCCCTCGGCAAATTCCCTTCTCGTAGCGATTTGTTCACTATTATAGTGACAGGATACGCTCTTTGACGACTTGCTGTTTTCAGTATTCTGAGAGGTAGAGATACCGTCAAGACCTAATGTCTAACTCGGATTCAGATTTTCTAGATATCAAAATGAATTTTAAACTTATGATATTATGTATGTATATTTTGTCATCTTGTCCATAGAAATGTTTTGTGCTTGTGCCATGCTTAAGAAATTTTCGATAGTAAACACTGAATGGAAATTTTAGTTTGATAAGGAAGCAGTTTCTTTATTGCTTTGGAGAGGACAGCATGCTGTTGGAGGGTTGGCAGGCTGGTGGAGGGTTGGCAGGCTGGTGGAGGGGTGGCAGGCTGGTGGAGGGGTGGCAGGTTGGTGGGCAGGTGTGGAGGGGTCGAAGGCCAAGCAGAGTAGTAGAGGCGTCAATTTATGAGAGTCATCGAGGAACACGAATCTTGGCTCGGATGAGTACCGGTGTCTGCTGTAACATCTGTATTCTGAGTGATAATGTACCGTAATGGTAGTGATAATGTACCGTAATGGATGTGGCACTTAGACGCCCGACTCGTCACGCACGAATAGTACCGTCGGCCATGGTGCGTGGCGTGTGTGTGTGTGTGTGTGCGAGGACTGTGCGGGGAGAGGCGACGCCGTTGGACCTGGGGGCTCACAAGACGATGATGCCAGCGATAACTCGTGGTATTGTGAGTAGAGGACGGGGAAGGCCAGCCGTGATGGATTTCCCGCGGCGCTGGGAAGTGTGCCAGGTACCGAGGAATTTGAAACTGTACCTCTCCTTTTGCCGCGGTGGTAACTCCTCTCTGCTGTGGTTGGTGCTGCCTTGAACATTAGGTTTACTCTCCACAGCAGCTGAACTTGGAGTCAAGTGAAAATAACGATGTCTTAAGTATTTAAGTAGATTTTTTTTTCTAAGATATCTTAATAAGTTAAGTCTTCTACTATTGACTTCAGCTGTTGAATTGATGGATGTGGTGCGTGCGCGTGTGCCTCACCCTATGGCAGGCAGCAGGTGTTGATACCTCTTGGTTGTCACTTCGACCCTCATCATCTCGTTCGAGAGCTCGGCGCCGCAGGGCACAGCCAGAATTACAGCCGCGATGCTGCCTGAACGTGTTAGAAAATCAAGTCGGCGACGTATGACCGTGTCATTACGTGAGTCACACTGTGTTTTACGACACCACACATCCTGTCCCATCATATGCCTTACTCAAGCCATATATAATGCCTTTACATTGCACCCAATTCATTCCCACTTACTCTGCTCCAAAAAATTTGACCCATTCCACCCTCTCTGTTCTTCCGCACTCGAGACTCATTCCACCCACTTTGTTCCACTATACATGAGACTCACGCTCCACCTACCCTAGTCCCTCCATGCATGATTTTCACTCCAGCCACCTCATCCCTCCATGCACAAGTTCCATTCCAGCCACCCTGTCCCTTTTCCTAAAGATGGCACCTAACCCACCTAAGTATGAGACCCACTGTGATTACCTTATTTGTTCATACGTGAAAGCCACTCCATCAAACCAGTCCCCCCAAACATAAACACAGTCCATCCACACTTCCCCTAGGTTTGAGACCTACTCACTTCACCCAGACTGTCCCTGGACTAGTAAGACTCATTCCACCCACAATGTCCTTCCAGACGTATATCTCACTCCATCCACCTGGATCTCCCGATGAGACCTCCTCTGCCCTCCATAGATAAGACCAACTCTACTCCTGGTCTTTCCACGCATGAAACTCAAACTCTGCCCACCTATTCTCTTTATTAACTTGGTAACAATCACTTCGCTACAACCTGCCAGACTCCCCTATCTTGGCACCACCTGCCTCCCATACTGCCTTCCAGCCTTAGTTCCTCCCTAGTCAGTAGAAAATATGAAGTCTCCAGACGCTTACACTGCCATAAACTGAAATGGTCTTCCACACCCGGTGACTTATCCTTGAATCTGTTCAAGGAGTACTCCTCTGAGCTAGACGAACCCCCACCGCTTCATCATCATTGCTTCCATCTATCAGAACGCCACAGCGATTGGAGGGCATCATATTTTTCCCCAGTGCTGTATTCAGAAAACCCACAGCTTCTCATCGAGTTACGACCCACTGCCATCATCCTGATCCCCAGTTATTTCTGTAGATATATTATATTTGTTTGAGCTTACAACAGTCATTGCAAGTGCCCATAGGCTCTGATCAATTTGGTGATAAGAAGACCTCTACCATCCACTGCCTCGTCAGCTTTCTAGATGCCATCTATAGCAACCTAGAGAGACAAGCGATCTCTGTGGTTCTCATCTTCACTGACTTCACGAAAGCTTTCGACCGAGTCATCCATAACAAAGGTACTGATATAGCCATCAAATTTGGGCGGCGGCGAATTCTCAGTCCATCGCTGCTGACTCTGATGCCCGAAAAAAAAGCCTGAAGATGGGATCCTTGCACATCCTCATCCTCAAAAACGATAATGTAATGGGTACACCCGCTATACAGAAGTTGACGACTCCGCCTTTGGTGTCAACGTTGACAGCGGCTTTCTCAACCACTTAGTTCTCCAGAACATCCTTAGCCACCTAGAGTTGTTGATCACTGCCCAGGACGTCACCATGTTCCGTACGCTACCGTCTCGCTGGGCCTTAGTCCACCTTGACAGTCTCCAAAGTTTGACGACCACTAAAGACATCATGTTCCACACCCTACTGTCTCACCAGGCCCCAGCCCCCTTTAGGTTACAGTGTCAACCAAGCTTGACGGTGTTAATGTGGACGATAAACTAAGCTGGAAGGAACATGTCAACACCGTCATTAAATCCTCCAATTATCGTCGGTACATTCATCGTAAACGCAAGATAATTGGACTTTTTGCACCTGGGCTGAAGAGAGCCCCCACAACTTTTCTTTCCTCATCTACACCTCTCTAGGTTGTTCTCCCTCGCAGTTCACCACATAGCAGGAAAATGATCCTCTGTACACCACCCTTCAAGTTGCGCCAAGCAGTCTGGTACTCTCAGCTGTCTCCAACTCCCATTTGGACCTCATCTATTTTCATGCAACCGTCATTTCCTGCTGGCAGAATCCCATTGTCCCCGAGTTGCAGTTGGCACTGTAGCCACTTCGAGCCCATCTGTGCTTGTGCAGAGCGCTACGAGAAAGAACCCATCACCAACATTGAAATCAATATTTATTATGAAGTGTTTGTGTAAAGATTGTTGTTGGTTTAGCACCCTATTATTATTATTATTATTTATTATTATTATTATTATTATTATTCTACTACTACTACCACTACAACTACTATTACTATTACTTCTAATACTATTCCTATTACTACTACAGACCTACTGCACCCACCTGGTCCTTCCATTTAAGAGACCCAGTCCACACATATGGTCGCTCCGTACATGACACCCACTCCTCTCACACACTTCCTTCTTATATGACACCCACTCTAGCCACACTGTCCCGTTATACTTGACATCCACTCCATCCACACTGTCCCATTATACATATTACCTGCTCCATCCACACCCATGTACTAAGACAGACCCCTTTCGCCCACCCTTTTCCTAATAATTAATTTGAATGTGGCCATTTATATGTCATGATTTACAAGGGAGCCAATACACCTTTGCTGACGGTGGTAAAATCGTATGGGGTTGTTTTTCGGGTTTCATTGCAAAGTCAAGCACTTAGTAAAGATTTGTGTAGGTAGATACTATGTGGTGAATGTGAGGAATTCCGAAAATCATTTTCTTTTTTCCGTTTCAGGTAAATTGGTGTATAGAATGATCTGATCATTAAGATGAAGAAAATTGAGGGCTCCAGTTAAGCTGTGAAACTGACAGCTTCAAGCAAGTTGTGGAACAGTCAGGCTTCAGGTAAGCTGTGGAACAGTGAGGCTTCAGGTAAGTTGTGGATAGTGAGGCTTCAGATAAGTTGTGGAATAGTGAGGCTTCAGGTAAGCTGTGGAACTGAGAGCTTCAGGTAAGTTATGGAACAGTGAGGGTTTCAGTTAAGGTGTGGAACATTGGGGACCTCAGGCAAGATGTGGAACAGTGGGGACCCCAGGTAAGGTGTGGAACACTGGAGACCCCAGGCAAGGTGTGGAACAGTGGTGACCCCAGGCGAGGTGTGGAACAGCGAGGGTTCAGTAGCTGGGGCGTGTGTGTGGACCATACCTGCAGAAGTGTTTTTTGTTGTTGTTGCTATAATTGTATGGGATGGTGTGGATGGGGTGGTAGTTAAGCTGGCTAGAACGAGCTCCGTGTCGTGTTGCCAGTTAACGATTGCCCCTGGGATGATCGAGGCTTATTAATGACTATTTATTTTACCCACCTCCTGTAGTGGTGGCTGCGGTTAATGGTAGTTGAGAGTGTGTATTCTCCAGTTCACGTCAGGGTAGGAAGACTAAAAAGCTCGTAATCTCCGAGGTGTATCTCGACCACATTCTGGTCCTCCATCAGATGTGAACTGGCCCACTTAAAAGGCTACTTAAACCAGCCTATTTATTAACCCTTATTCCCTTCACATTTATTTATGGCAGTAAATGGCTAATGCCTCCATCCTCGCCAACAGAACTTTATGAGGTATGTAGCGGAGTAGTTTGTGGATAGTGACTCTGTGTGGTTCTGTCTGCCATCCCAGTGGTGGGATCATGGGGGTGTTGTGGGTAACCCAGGGTGGCCTGATATGTCTGCCATCCCAGTGGTGGGATCCTGGAGGTGTTATAGTGTTAGGCCTGTCGTGCCTGCGATCTCATTGCTGGGATCCAAGGGCGGTGTTTTGATAAGGCCATTGATGTCGTGGGACAAAGGCGAGCCTACCCAATTGGCCAGAGATTGTGAAAGGAGGGACACAGAGTCATGTGGTACTGTAAAATCCATAAGTGATATATGAGAGTTGGAATTACATGGGATGCAAGTCGGGCGAAAGTTTGACAGTGTGAGTGTAAACATTACATTAGATAAGCAGACTAAGATTAATGAGGGAGGGAAAGAAGCTTGATCCAAAGACTCATGGTGTGTACAGGTCATGAGGGAGTGTAAAACGCGTAAAGAAAGAGTGGATATCGTAGGAGTAATGTTGGGAAGGAAGTGCGAGTCTTGAGGACCTGTGAAAGAAATGAGGAGGGGAAGTGTGATAAGCGAGGGTGAGAAAGTCTGAAGAAAATATGAGTGTTTTAAATTTGTGTGAAAGACATGAAAGTGTGTGTGAGACGTGAGGGACTGTAACACAGGGAGTGTGAAAGTGACTGACAGCACCAGCGCTCGCGCAGTACATTTCCCTCCGCACTGTCATTCGCCATCATGTTCACTACGGAGGGAAACACCACCGAACTCATCTTTGCAACACTTTCTTCTCTACTGACCATTGATATGACCTTTACGGGTCAGCTCATAGATCATCTTCACTACACCTTTATTAAGTCTGAGGCCACTATTTCTACGCCCTCACCTTCACTGCACCCTCATTTTCTCTATAGAAGGTCATCTTCACTGCATCTTCATCTTTACTACAGCTTCGTTACTGCACGCATCTTCGCAACATCCTCTACACCTATGGCCTAACAGGTCAGTTCAAAAGCAGTCATCTCTACACACTCACCTTCATTACGCCCTCATCTTCACTACACCTTCATTTCCACTACACCTTCGACATCACTGGCCTTTATCCTGACCCTTACTTTTTGGGTCAAAGGCCAACTTCACTACCCCCCTTATCTTCACCATCATCTCCATTTTATCATCAACCCCATTCGTCTCTGACCTGACCCATAGGGATCG